>JAKUCM010006210.1:0-33330 GCA_023374145.1 Lepidium sativum
GAATTAGAACATTTATCCCCCAAAGATTTCGAAAAGACTCAACAGAAATTTATCAAAACTAGATCGAGGCCCTCCAAGTTTTTGAGAAAATTTTATTTGATGTATTGATCGTGTTTCTGTTCTCTTTTAATTATGCTATTTGTTATTTCAGTTTATGTAATTGTGCTCTCTGACTCAAGCTTGAACCATTCTGTAAACATATTTTAATTATTCAATGAAAAAGTTATGTGACAAAAAACTTTGTTAAAACAAAAAATTTCTAATTTTTTTATAAAAAAGTGTATAATCTTTTTAAAATAGCATTTAGTTTTTTGGATCTTTGTGACATATCTCATGTCATACGTGCTAAAATATATAAATATTATGGACAGACTTTACCTCAATTAATAAATTTTCTAACTCTCCCAGTAACTTCGTATCCTCTTCAAATTCAAGGTAAATCACTCTCTTTTCGTTTCATTTATATGCTTTTGTATTTCATTTGAATTATTTGAGTTACGAATATATATCGGTGTTGAGTTCTTCATTCTCTCCACTTATGAGTATCTCTGATGCGCAATAATGTACTTGATCAAGAATAAATAGCTCCATAAACTTATCTACAAACATATATAAAATAAAAATTGACGAATCTAGGAGGTTGGTTGATTGTATTGTATGTAACTTTAACATTCAACCGAATCCGTTGCTACGAATTAAGTATCTCATGGAGAAAGCTTATCTACGTGTACTGTTTTGGTTTATAATAACAATATATCATATAATAAAAACCTTTGATAAATTATTTTGGTTTCATTTTTTGTCATCTAGATTTGATTATAAACCAAAAGAAGGATGCTTGAGAGATAGGGCTAAACAAAAAAAATAACAAAGCTTTTAAAAAGGAAACTAACAAAAAGGATCCTAGGAGAACGACTTAAAACTCCAAAGAACTAACCTGGATCAGGAACTAGTAGCCTGCAATTTAGCCGTGTGTATATTAGTACTCTTGTCGTGTTCCCTTCCCAAAACTCCCGTATTTTTCAGAATGAGAAATTTAAATTTCTTGTCCGAGTTTAAAAATAATATACAAACGGGTGAGGAAAAGAGTTTGGAATAGCTCCAGGATTCCCTTAATTCTCATTGGTTATTTATTTGTTTACGTTAACAAAATGTTAAACTATATTGGATTCAAGTATTAGGTATATTTCAAATAATTAAGATCAAGCCCATAATAATATTTGACTTAAATTTTTACAACTTTACAATGAATACAAACTATTCAATATAAATATATTATTGTTTTTAGTAGTTTTAGTAAAAAAGTGATAATGTTGGTCATTTCATTACAAATCCTAGCAGTGTGATTTTGTAATTTTTGTGTATTGAACATTAGTATATCTTTTGTATAGTCTTATTTTCAATATATTGATTATATAATTTATAACAATATTCTTTATTTTTTCATTACTCGTATTTTTCAAACTAATTCTTGTGTTTGTATCACAATTTTCCGATTTAGTTGGTAGTTTAAGAAGTAAAACTTTTAGTCTTAAAATTTATGTATCGTTCCTAATTCCTAAAATGTTCTATAATGAGAATCTTTTGAAAAATATGTTCAATCTTCCGAATTACCCGTACCCGTGATTTCTCATTCCATATTTGATTATGCACAAGACTACTACAATTAATCCCAAAAATAGGCGGGAACCATAACTGGACAGCCCCATGAAATAAGACAACATAACAAGACTAAAGAAGTGGAGACAAAACTCAAGACAAACAAGAGAGGAGCATAGGCAAGAGAGAGAAACTGATCCTAAGAGCATGTTTAATAGTGCGATTATGAGGGTATCTTATGATTAAAAAACTTTTATTATTCAATCGCAATAATTATTGTTGATTTGTCTCTGCAAGCTGATACAAATGAAACGTTTCATAGACCTCATCGCTTCTTCGATTTTGTCTTCTCAACCTCATCGATTCTTCGATTTCTTCTTCTCAACCTTAGCGATTCTTCGATTTCGTCTTCTCAGCTGCTCCCCGACGAATTTCTCATATCAATTCAGCCGTTGTTTTTACATCTACCAATTTTTGATTGCCAACAAAATCCGGCTTTGATTCCGGTAAGTTTCTATATTCAGTTTTATTCTCTGCCTCATCGCTTCTTCTTCGTACATTTGAGGAGTATACTCTCATGGAACAACGCCTTCGATTCATCGCTCAAGATCATGTCAGCTCCAGTTTCGGTACATGGTGAAACAATTATCAAACCAGTGTCTCAATCTCGTCAAATTAATTTGTCTTCTATATTTTCTCTCACAAAGCATGCCTTTGATTTCTTATATATTTTTTTAATCTAAATTCATCTTCTTCGTTGTTATTGTTTCTTCTCGTTTCTCGTTTCTTGTTTTTCCAAAATTATTTAGTCATGATTTGCTATGATCATGTCATATGTATGTTCGTTTTTATTGTATATCTCTTTGACCAATTTCTTACTTTAATTCAGGTGAATGGAGCTGAACAAATAATGACATTTTTTTGCTGGGTAATATATGGTTTAATTCAAAGGCTCCCATGTTAATTGGTATGATTCTGGATTTTGATTCCTAGATGTGGCGTCGTTTGTTAATCAGTGAGCAAGATGTGATTTCGTGCATTATAGCTGCACATTGTTCATTTGTATCTTAGTAATTTCTGGTATCTTGTGTATTTCTGATCAGCCTATACAAGTTGCTATATCATTAAAGATATCAGACATTGGTTAGCTCAATTGTAAATTGTAGTAGCTAACTCACATTTTATCTTGCTATTGCATGATTTAACTAGTTTTAAAATTGCAGGCCTTCAAGTCGATGCAGCATTAAGTGATGTTATGTCTCGTACAGTGCCTTGTAATCAAGATTTTTTCATCCACATTTATCAGGTTATTTTCAAACGCCACTTGAGAGTTTCTTACGCTCTCTCTTGTTACGAGATTTATGCACAGCTTTAGCTTTAGCTAAACCTTTTCCAGATCTCATACTGCACTCTCGTTTAGTTATAAATGTTTAATGACAAAAAAAAAAGAATAAAAAAGTTTGTGTATATAGCTATATAGTGTGTCATAGTGCTGTTTTGCTAACAAATAAAACCACCGGATAAAACTTGAGATTAGGTAAATTGTTATCAACTTCACTACTGTCCACTCGTTATCAATTGAGTAGGTTTCAAGGTATCAGTCATTAGGATCCATGTCTTGTCTAAGATCCTGACTTGAACATTGATTAGACAACCGTGAAGAAAATGTGAGAAAGTCACATTTCATGTACCTCATATAAGGAGAAATGGAAAAATTAAAAAGAATTAAAACAAGCTGTAAAGATTTTACATATTTTTGTTGTTGTTTAAATTAAAGCCAAACTAAACCCAATTATCAACAAAAATAAAAAGAAAAAAAATGAACATGAAACCAAAAAAAAATAAGAGTCAAGTAATATGTTATCCGAATACGAACTTCTTTTAGTATATTGTATACAAAACTTATGGAGAAATGGATAAACCCTAGACCTTCTCATAACTCTTTGAATCAAACTTGAATCTAATAGCACTGAACCAGTTGAACTATTTTCTACACTGCCCATGCGAAGTTTTCGGTATCTGCATGATTTCATAATGGTCAACTAAATAGACGTGTATCTACAGAACGACAGACTGTGGTTATACTAGATCTTGCAATAAAAACTAAATTTATGAGATTAATAGATCAGTCATTTTAGCACTTTTTTTTGTTCAACCATTAGATAAATTAAAACATGATTACAATTTATAACCATACCAAAACAAGGACAACCATTACATCACAAGAAGCAGAAAAAAATATAGAGAATATCGGTCAAAAACCCAAAAACTCTTCATAAAAACTCGGAAATGAAATATCGATACTATTTCAATGAAATCTTTTGAAGTCTTCAAGTAATTCTAATAGAATAGAGGTTCAAATTATGTATAAGAGAAGCTTATAGGTCTTTGACATTCGAATTATTCATTTGTTTAATTTTTTTGGGTCTTAAATTTTTTTAAATTGTTAAAAGTTAGTTTTCAGATCAAATTAAAATATGGTTTGGTTCAGGTTCGTTCGGTTTAGAGTTCTAGTTTTATTTGGGATTCAATTATAATTTTGTTTAGTTTCTAAAAAAAAAAAGTAAACTTTTTGAAGATGCGTTTATACGTTAATTATATATATCTATACGTTAATAGTAATATTGGATTCTTTATGAACTTTTGTTTGTTTGGTTCGGTTCACATGGTTGAGCTTTACATAATCCAGAGACTGAAAAGATATTTTATTTTGTATTTTATTAAAGTTGATTTTTTTCTTGATTTAGCAACATTGAAGATATTAAACAGGTTTGAGATTACACGAAAAAGGTCTAAAAGTTTGATCTTTTTGAGATTGCAGATGAATGTTTAGCTTCATAGATTTGTTCAAATCTTGAGAAAAACATATATATTTTTACGGTAAAAATGTAAGCAAAGACATTACCTTATTATATATATATATATATATATATATACCTTTATGCATTGTGTAAAAATATTATGAAAAATAAAACTAGTGTTTCAATTATCAAGTAAATTGAAATAATGTCTTAATGTAACTATTTTTTTGCAGAATTGTTAAAATAATCTAAAATTTGATTTTTAATGCTAAATCTAACCTCTTTTGAAATCAATTGCAAAACTAATTTATTAGGGTAGTGAAATTATAATTTTGCCCTCCATGACCAATCAAACTGAAGTCTACTATGTAAACAGACTTCATTTGAAGTCTACTATGTAAGCAGATTTCATTTGAAGTCTACTTTGTAAGCATACTTCATTTGAAGTCTACTTTGTAAGCAGACTTCATTTGAAAACTACTTTGTAAGCATACTTCATTTGAAGTCTACTTTGTAAGCAGACTTCATTTGAAGTCTACTTTGAAGCAGACTTCAATTTGAAGCAGTCTTCATTTGAAATCTATTTTGTAAGGAGACTTCATTTGAATTTTGTATGATGCAGACTTCAATAGAAGTCTACTCTAGAAATATAAGAATTATTATATGAGTAAAATTTTGGTTACATAAGGTTAACTCCTTGATTATATTTAATATATAAAATAAAAAATCAAACTTTAAGTATAAAATAAAGTCTACTTTGTAAGAGCATCTCCAACCATAGAGATACTAATTTAAGGTTCTTCATAATAAAATATTAATAGTTTTATATAATTTTAATTTTTATTTGAATTTTATTTTATTTTAAAATATTCTTCAATCAGATTAGGACATGTGTTGTTTGAGGTTCTTAACCAAATGTTGTGAGTCTCTTAAATCTCTAAAATAAGAGACTCTAATTTTTCTCTTTCATACATTTTTATTATTTTAATAATTTTTTTGAGTTTAGAGACTTGTTAAGAGACTCTAATGGAGATGGTCTAAGTAGACTTCATTTGAAAACTATTTTGTAAGCAAATTTCATTTGAAGTCTACTTTGTAAGCAGATTTCATTTGAGTTCTGTATGATGCAAACTTCTACTCTAGAAATATAAGAATTATTATATGAGTAAAATTTTGGCTACATAAGGTTAAGATAAACAATTATGAAGTATACAAAATAAAATCTCACAAAAATTTGATGAATTAAAACCAACAAATATCAAACCACATAGCTCATAAACAAACTATGAGTTTAGGGTTTAGGGTTTCAACAACATATCTTGGTAATCATATGATTGTTTTAACTTTTTTAAAATGTAAATTTCAAGTAAAAGAGTTAAGTATAAGTAAATTAAGAATGTTTAATCTTTAATATAAGTTGTCATCTTGACGTATTAAATAGAAATTATTCGATTTGCATTTTAGGGTATAGGGTATATTGCAGACTTTATTTGAAGTCTACTTTGTAAGCACACTTCATTTGAAATCTACTTTGCAAGCAGACTTCATATGCAGTATGTACGATGCAAAATTCAACAGAAGTCTACTCCTTAACTATGTTTAATCTTTGATATAAGTTTTTATTTTGATCTTGGCGTATTAATTAGAATGTATTCGATTTGTGCTTTAGAGTTTAGAGTATAGAGCAAACTTTAAATAAAGTCACCAGAGTAGACTTCAGGAGAAATCTATTGTAAACTTTGAACAAAAGTAGACTTCTTGCGAAGTCTCCTACTTAACTGAATTTGTTTTGATTTAAACCAAAAGTAAACTAATTGGTTTAGAACTTTTAACATAACTATAAAAAAGAATTTATACTTGAAGAAGAAATTAAGCCACTTTCTCTCCCATCGTGAGCTAAAGGCTCTCATCATGACCTCAGGGAAACTAGGTGAATATCCCTAAAATACCGCGACAAATGTAACTTTGTTTGCATGAAGAATATATCGTACAACTGAGCTCTCTTGTTCTCTCCAACCCGTAAAATGTATTAATCATAATTTTTTAACATTTAATGATTATTTTTTTGAAAATCGAACTAGCATAACGAATTGAAAATGTTTAACCAAATTTTGTTATTGCATTTTTAAATTACATTATCCACGATAAGTTATTATGAAAAAGTCAAATCTATTATGTTCTATAAAATTTAGTTTATTTTTAAAATGTATATCTAGTTAGAAGGTTAAGTGTTGCACATATTTAGCTACATTATATATAAAACACCAATAAATATGAACTTTATCTAATAATCTATAATTACAAAACAGAGAAACCTACCACATATGAAACCACCTATATAACAAATGGCTGGTATGACTAGAAAATTACTTCTTTTTTTTAACTTTTTTGATAATTTTCCAAAGAAAATTACATTAGAATTACGAAAATTATATCAACTAGCTTATGCTTTAAAAAGAGTGTATTATAATAAAAATTGTTACAACATGATTATGTATTTTATAGTTTAACCAAAGCAAGTGAAAAAGAACTTTTATTTGTAAGATATAATCTTTATTTACGAGAAAAATGTTGTTTTCATAAATATCAACCACCACGGCATCTCTGACCTGGTTCACAACCTCTGTTATATGGATTAGCTTGCTGCATCTTGCAGTTTCTTGGGGACTGATTGCTACAAGCTCCTGGTTCATCACTTCTCATCGCTGGAACATTTATGCTTCTAGCTTCCGTTGTATAGCTCATGATCATACATACAATAACTATAAGACCTAATGATCTAACAATTCTTTTCTCGAATATTTCCATTTTTGTGTTTTTTGATAATTTACTTTTTCGATTATAAAATGTGAATTTTGTTGCTAAATAAAGAATGTTTCTGATGGGATAATGTAGCTTTAACCATTGGATGTTTTGTTGGTTTTGCGCATTGTTTTCCATTCGTTTGAGTGGTTTTGCGCATTCTTTGGTGACACATATACTTATTAATTTTGTGCAATTAATTATTCACTATGTAAATATAAATGAAATCAACTACATAATATGTAAATTTGTCAGTTACATAATAATATGTAAATATGTCAATTTTTAGCATAATTTATTTTTTATTTTTTCTGTTATACAAACTATCACCAGAAATATTTTAAAGAAGGTTTTGACTCAAGTAACCTAAAAATTGGTTTGAAATATAAAACTATATCCCAATTTGATTCAAATGCAAAACTAACACAAAAGGTTAGTGAAATTACAATTTTCTCCTGTATGAACAAACAAAAAATCAAATATTTCAATTTTAATTATAATCTTCCGTAGTCTACAATTTAAGTATAATCTTATGGAGACTACAATTAAAATCTACATTGTGATTTTATTTTTTTAAAATTCTTAAAAATAGTTTGATGAAACATTTGTATACATGACCAAAATATAAGTAATTAGAAAGTATTAAAATCAAAATTTATGAAATTAAAGTTATAATTAACTTAAATGTATAATTCAACTAAAATTTATATTTTGAATTGGATTTTACTCAACTTTATTTAAAGTTTACATTTTGAAATTTAAATTTTATGTATTGTAGACTTTATTTAAGTTCTACATTTTTAAATTTGAATTTTATGTTTTGTAAACTTTATTTAAGGTCTATATTTTTAAATTTGTTACGTTTTATACATTTTAAGTTAACGGCTACATTTTTAAATTTGATTTTTACGTTTTGTAAACTTTATGTGAGGTCTAGATTTTTAAATTCAGGAGAAGTCTATTGTAGACTTTGTACAAAAGTAGACTTCTCGAGAACTCTGCTCCTTAACTGAATTTGTTTTGATTTAAACCAAAAGTAAACCAAATTTGTTTTGATTTAAACCAAAAGTAAACTAATTGGTTTAGAAAGTTTAACATAACTATAAAAAGGAATTTATACTTGAAGAAGACAAAATTAAGCCACTTTCTCTCCCATCGTGACCTAAATGCTCTCATCATGACCCTAGGGCTTTGGCGGCTCCATCTCTTACAGCCACCATCAACCACCTCTTCTCTGGTATAATCTCGCCTCTGTTCTCCATCTTCTTTGTTCACAATCCATTGAGTCATCTTCTTTTCACCATCTTCCATTTTTTACAGGTTTCGCCATCCACAGTCTGCTCCTTTATATGGCTACCGTCTTCACCTCATTTTGGCCACCGTCTCCATCACCGACTTCTATACAACAGGTATTCTTCTTCTTCTTCTCTTCTTCTCTTTTATGTTCTAAATACTCTCTTAAAGGATTGAAGTTTTGCTTTTATTTTCTTTCAGATCTGATATTTTTGGGTTTTGTGTTCTAAATATGGTTTTTCGTTTTTTGGTTGTTAGTTAGTGACTAATTTTCTTAAAGCATAGGTTACATTTTAGATATGTATCTCATTTAGCTTTAGATTTTAGCTTTGTTTGGTTTTGTTTCAGGTTTTTCTTCTTCTCACTTTTTCCATTGTTTTGCAGGTTCAGTTAAAGTAGACTTCAAGACATGTATGCTACATTAAAGCAGAACTTTAGGAGAAGTTTACTCTTTTAAATCAGACTTCGGGTGAAGTCTACTTTGTTAAAGTACACTCCAGGTTATGTCTCGTAGACAAGAGCATACTGCAAATGAAGTCTATTATTTACACGCGTAGACTTCAAACTGAAGTCTACTTTAAAAGAAAACTTCATGTGAAGTCTGCATCATTGAAGACTTCACATGAAGTCTAATTTTAAAATTTTAAATTTGTAGCTAAAATTAGGTCTCGTTTTACACTAGAAGTTTTGCTTTTATTTTCTTTCAGATCTGACTTTTTGGCTTTTGTGTTAAAGATATGGTTTTTTCATTTTTTTGGTTGTTAGTTAGTGACAAATTTTCCTAAAGAAAAGGTTACATTTAAGATATGTGTCTCGTTTTACTTTAGATTTTAGGTTTTTTTGGCTTTGTTTCAAGTTTTTCTTATTCTCACTTTTTTTATTTTTTACAGGTTTTTTCACGTTCAGTTAAAGTAAACTTCAAGACATGGCTACTACGTTAAGGCAGACTTTAAGAGAAGTTTACTCTTTTAATGCAGACATTGGGTTAACTTTACTCTGTTAAAGTAGACTCCAAGTGAAGTCTCGTAAACAAGAGCAGACTGCAAACGTAAAGTCTACTTTTCAAATTTTAAATTTGGAGTTAAAGCTAAATCTCGTTTACTCTAGAAGTTTTGCTTTTATTTTCTTTCATATATGATTTTTTTGGCTTTTATGTTGAATATATGGTTTTTTTGTTTTTTGGTTGTCAATTAGTGACATTTTCCTAAAGCAAATGTTACATTTTAGATATGTGTCTCGTTTTACTTTAGATTTTAGCTTTGTTTGGTTTTTTTTCAGGTTTTCTTCTTCTCACTTTTTCCATTTTTTGCAGATTTTTTGCAGGTTCATTTAAAGTAGACTTCAAGACATGTCTGCTACGTTAAAAAAGACTTTAGGAAAAGTTTACTCTTTTAAGCAGACTTCGGGTGAAGTCTACTCTGTTAAAGTAAACTCCAGGTGAAGTCTCGTAGACAAGAGCAGACTGCAAATGAAGTCTACTTTGAAAGCAGACTTCATGTGAAGTCTGCATCATTGGAGACTTCACGTGAAGTATGCATCATCAGAGACTTCACGTGAATTCTGCATCATCGGAGATTTCGAGTAAAGTCTACTTTTCAAATTTTAAAGTTTAAGTTAAATCTAGATCTCATTTTACTCTATATCTGAGCAAACTTTGAGAGTATTATTGATTTTCTCTTTGTTTACTAGTTGTTTCAAACTTTTGAGTTAAATATGTTATGTTGTAAGATGTAGTGACAAAAAATGTTGTAAAGATCCATGAAATTATCCTTTGTACAATAATATTGGTATGAAATTCATGTTTTTACTTTAACTTATGTATTTTGGATCGGCTAAATATTTAACTTTTATAGAAACTCGAGTGGATTCAAGCAACTTATAGGCTATGTGAGAAATATACGTCAAACAAAGTCTACTTTTGGCTTTGGAAACTTCTTTTGAAGTCTACTCTTTGAAGTAGACTTTAGTTGAAGTCTGCTTTTACATGTAAAGACTTCAATTGAAGTCTTTTATTACCTGAACAGACTTCATTTGAAGTCTGCTATTACCTGCACAAACTTCATCTGAAGTTTGCTATTACATGTACATACTTCAGCTGAAGTATGTTTTTACATGTTCACACTTCCACTTGTAATTTTTCTAATATAAGTCTGAAGTAGTTATATTTTTCTAATAGTATATCCCAACATGTATGCTTGTAATTTTTTGGGTAGGCTGCAAGGAAAATGTATGTTGGATTGGCTAAATATAACTTCTATAGAAACTCTAGTGGACTCAAACAACTTACAAGTTATGTGAGAAATATAAGTCAAAGGAAGTTTACTATTGGCTCTGAGAACTTATTTTGAAGTATACTCTGTTGAAGTAGACTTCAGTTGAAGTCTGCTTTTACTTGTAAAGACTTCAATTGAAGTCTACTATTCCGTGTACATACTTTAGTTGAAGTCTGCTATTATATGTACGGACTTCAGCTGAATTATGCTCTTACCCGTACAAACTTCAGCTGAAGTCTGTTATTACTTGTACAAAATTAATCTCTCAGTCCATATTATAATCATAATGTACTAGCAGCTAACTAAACCATTACCTGAAATAAACATATACAAAAGTTAAAGATAAAAAACTAAACATATAGCTAATTAAACCAAACAAAAATTGAGACTTCAACTCAAGTCCACTCTATATACGCAGACTTCCCATGGAGTCTACATAGTAGACTTCAGTGAAGTTTACTTATATAAGCTAACTACCTATATTGTTTCTAAAAGTTACACATATTTGACTATAATATGTAATCATGTTAAACTTGTACATAAGCAAACCAAGTATCAAACAAACGTAGAAAAATATAAGAAATATTATTAAAAAATTATGACATGCTTAAAATGCATTTTTACAAAATTAGCGTTGTAGAATTCACTTGAAGTCTACTTATGAAGTCTGTGAGATTACAAAGTAGAATTCTATTGATGTCTACTGTTAAAAGAGTACACTGCAAGGGAAATCTACTATTTAAACGCGCAGAATTCATTAGCTTAGTTTTTGCAATTGACCAAATGTTGACTTTTATAGTAGACTTCAGAGAGAAGTCTGCCATAAAATGGGTTAGTTTTGCAATTCACCAAATATTGACTATTTCAAAGAAAAGCGTGCAAACTTCTAGTGAAGTCTACTCTTGTAACCCAGAAATTGGTTAATTTCAAAACTAACCTTTGTCTTGACTAGCAGACTTCATTTAAAGTCTGCGTATAGATACAAAGTTCTCTTGAAGTTCGTTTGCTGTAAATTTTTAAAATCTGCAAGCACTTAGGTAGATTTGAGTTAAGATCATGTTTACCTTTTTTGAATGCCGAGAAAGTTGAACCAAACTTTAAATCATTACTTTTAGCTTCAAATAGCAATGAAAATGAAAGATTAGGAACTTCAAAAAATATAAAATGAAATTAGTGAGTTTTTTTTAGATAGAATCAAAGAGAGAATGAGAGATTGTGAGGTTAGAGATGATGAGGAAACATAATAAAGTTGAAATTGGTTGGTAATAATGCATATAGAGCTTTAATTTTGGTTGTTAATTGTGGGTGGAAGAATTGAAGAAGATGAAAATTTTGTAAATAGTTAACATTTGATTAGTATTTTAGTGTTTTTTTATGTTTTATGGGTTTTTAATTAAAAAAATAAAATAAAAATTAATGGCAAAACTGAAAATACAAGAAAACTAAGGTTAGAATAGAAAAAAAAATTGAGAAAAAGGGGGTTAGTTTTGTAATTGACTCAAGTCAATAGATCAATTTTGCAACTATATCCTATTTTTTAGTCTTAATAAAGCATATAATATTGAGAAATTGTAATGAATAACATAAAAGGTTTTGGTATTTAGTTTTGAAATAAAGTCTACACTCATAGCTCTTTGTAGGACAATTTATGACTCTTTTCCCCTATTTTTATTCATCTCTCTCATCCTCTATGTATCTCACGTTACTTTCGTTTATTCATTTTTTATTATCTTCTTTCTTTCTTAAAGAGAGAAAGAACAAAAGCCAGAGGAGAAAATGAGTTCAAATTTTTGTTCCTTAGCTCCTCTTCTATTTTTTGTGATGGGTTCGCTACTAATTGAAAGTATTTTTGTAATCTTTGTTCTTTTTTTTATTAATTTGCTTAAACCCATATATGAGATTTCATTTTTTATGGCATGTTAGGTTAATGCTAGAAAATTCACGACTTTTAGATTCTTCAATCTTCATGAACCTCTGTTTAAAGTTCCGTACTTAATTTGCCAAGACTTCGGAGTCTTGACAGACACACAGACTAATGGAGAACTCCTACATTTGATTCATTTTTTGTGGTTTTGAGCAAATTTTAAGAGAATTAGATTTTGTGGATTTCATCACCTTCATCATTGCTTTGTGGGTTTGATTTTATCACTCCTGATGAAATCAACTTTTATTAGTGATTCTAACTCTTAGCAACTTTTATTTGGTATATTCACAACAATTTTGTAAATTATCAACAATAGCCATAACTAAGGTTGCAGATTAGCTCTAAACATCCACGAAGAAGATGAAGATGATTTAAGTGATAACTATTATTTTAACTGAAAACTAGCCAGTTATCAGTTAATTTACCCATTATCTACTGATCTAAGCTCCCAAATCAGTTACCAGCATTATGATTCATCACATCATGTTTTTGTTATCTCTATTTCTAAAATAGTAACCTTTGTATAGTTTATTAGCAGCTAACATTTTTAAGGTCTCTTTGTTGTTGTTTATGCAGTTCTTGTCATTAGCTCCAAGCAACTTTCCACCACGTCTGATCGCGAATGGCCAGTATCCGGCAAGGAAGAAGGGGAATGCCTATTAGAAAATCACATGACTTTAGTCTCTGCCTGGAGCGCTCAAACCTGAGGAGAAAGTATTCTTCAGGAACAGTCAGTTTTAAGACATATTGGACCTGATAGCCAAGCCCACCTACTATGGGAGTTTTGTGATTCAACTTCTAAGCAGACATTTGGATATCTAGAAGAAAAAAGAGATCTGGGTAGTCTTCGCGGGGGCGCCTATTTCTTCAGAAATTTACAATTGTCACTCGGTTATCCTGTGGGAAGTATCCTTAGTGGCCTAAGAAGAAGGCCAAAAGTTACACAATGCTAGTGATCCTCCTTACTATACCACCTTTTTTGGGCATGAAGAAACAGTGACCGTTAAACGTGTTATCTCTCTCGTGAAGAAGGACAACATGGCAGATGCAAAAATAGTTGGTTTCAATTTTTATCAATGTGATGACTCCACTAATACTTTTTGCTGTTAATATTTTTGTTTGCAGTGATATTACTCTTTTGCAATTCTACTCTCGTTTTTCAGTCATAGTCTTTTTGTTGAGCTATACAAGTATTGCAATGTCTCGCCCATAAGTAGGTGTTTTTCTTCGAATCACCATATCCGGAGTGCCCAATGTTTCTTTTGCAGGCTAAAGAAGGGGTGAAGGATGCTTATGTCTAGCCAACCAGAATGTAGTAAGTAACCCAACATTTTTCGAAGTTTTGATTTAACTTTTTGCAGCTATATTTAATGTTTGCAGTTATATGTGTTGTCCTATACAATCCTCTCACCCTTTTGCAGCCAGATTTAATTTTTTCACTTATATATCGCGCTCATAGTACTAACATATGGAGTTGTTTTGTTTTTTTATATTCACAGTATTTGTCTTCTCCAATACGTGTATAACATTGTATCAATATATTTGAGTGCATATTGTTGTTATACAGGCGGAAGAAAGGATGAAGGATGCCTCAAACATTGATCAATCTGACCACCCCGGCCAAAATGTTGTAAATACATTTACCCTCTTTCAAGTTAAAATAAATTTTTGCATTTAAATTTCACTTTTGCAGTTATATATCAGATTTGTAGTATCTAATATATGTAGTTATTTTCTCGTTTTATATTCACAGCCTTTGTCTTCTCCTATACAAGTCTAGCAATGTCTCGCCCTTCAGTAGTTGTTGTTATTTGTATTACATATTTGAGCGCCTATTGTTGGTATGCATGCGGAATAAGTGGTGAAGGACGCCTCTGACATAGATTTATCTGACCAGCCCGACCAAAATGTTGCAATTATTTAGCCTATTTTTCAGTTAAATTCAAGTTTTACAATTTGCTAAACTCATTGGTCTCATTCAGGCACGAAATAACAGCAAATATGGTGGATTAGTATGACAAATAAGCAAATGGCCCTTTCTCATTACAAACTAGGGTTGATATCCACATTTTCCTTATATAATTATAACTACATAAGCAAAACGAAGTGATCCAATAAATGCCAAGAGTTAGAACAATTGTATGTTAGTTAGTGAAGTAATTTCTGTATTTTTGTTATTGAGTTCATTTTCTTTGAGGAAACAACTTACAATATAATTGGGCGATACGCCGATAAATATCATATTTACATGATTATACTTACTCATCAAGCATTTATACTGGCTATGTATTTTTTATTTTCTTCTAGACATGACCGATTCATATCATAAAATATGTACTCTCTTTTTAATCTACTAACTTTAGCAAAGAGAAGTTGCACCTTAAATGACAGAATGTGGACCCTACCTTCTTCTCATGGGCCATCAAGGGACAAGTTCAGTTTCTAATTTCTAATGCTGGAAGGTGAGGGCGAGAATGTCTTTTCTTTCATTAACCCCACCTTCACTCACCTAATTTTTATACTTCATGTCATTTACTGAATTAGTTTCTGTGAAGGTATTATCTACCTAATTTACTTTATAATATTTCCAGTTAATAATACTAATATATCAAAACTAGCTCAAACAAAAACAAAAATTGCATGGATTGAACGGGTACAAATCTAATGCTATTAAAACAGATGAACTAATCCATGAATTTAAAAGCTATTTAGCGCTTATTATCAATAATTTTTAATTCTTTAAAAATTAGTAGTTAAGCTATTTATTTATCAATAGTTTTTATGGTATTTGATTTGGTGACTGGTCGCAATAATCAGAGTCACCAATAACCATATAACGAACATGATCTGACTAGCGATGTACTTATTCATTTCATCCACAAAATTTGTGTTTAAACCTAAAGAGTTCTCCAATGTCAGTATAAACTTTAGCATATTAATAAAAACTACCTAACTATAACTGAAAATTAAGTATTACAGAAAACAGAAAAATCGTATAGACTTATGACAAACTATAATAGAAAATGGATAAGACTCAATTCATCAAATAATTTTTGATATAAATATTTCTTGAGAAGTTAGTTATCAATTTTTGATGGATTTCAAATTCTATAAAGTTACAACCGACGAACAAACTCCGTCAAAAATAATGGCCGGAAATGATGAAGTTCGAAACTCTTTTTCAAAGGACGAAGATACCTTCAACGTCATCACCGCCATGTGTTTTCACTGGAGCCAAGGTTGTTGTCTCTTCCTATGTTTTGATGGTCTTTCTCTTCTTCTTCTTCGTTTGTGTTATTGGGTTTATTGTTTCAAAAGCTTCCAAAGTTTATAACCCACTGAGATTGATTCCTCTACCTCCCATCCGCTTCTACATTGACAGCTAGGGCAAACTGTTGACTCTCCTTAATGGACCGGTCATTTGGTTTGGAAATTTTTACTGCACTAAGGTACAATTCTTTTTCTCTTCTATGTAACTTTTTACCGATAATTGTATGGGACACAATTATTGTATTGGACTTTAGAAAGATATTGAATGGATATGTATTGAGGTTTGGACCATTCTTTAGGCCAAATTATCTTAAGATTCTATTAGACATAGATTTATTTTCTCTTTATGAGAAAACTATTTAAACTTTGAAGATGTCATCGTTTAGCTATTTCGCGTGTTCAAACTACTCTTTATGGCGACAGAATTATGAATGATTCAACACTTTCTTTGGAGACAAGAATTCAATTCAAACTCTTATCCAAGATTTTTATTGTGTTTGAATTACTCTATTCGTAACCAATTTATCTATTAGTTATGGCTATTTGATTTATAATTTGTATCTTCTTTGTTAGGCTAATGTAATCCTAAACATTTAATTAATGAAATCAGTTGTTTGACTAAAAAAAGAACTCTACCGGAGATTCGTGAAAAACATCTATTTCAGATAGATTTCTTTGTGTGTTCTTCTTTTTGGAATTAGATATATTTCTTTGTTTGAAATCGTTTTTCTTTTCGGCCGTGCAAGTCAATTAGTAGTTTTTACCAATTGCGATAAAAACGAGCATTATAGAATGAGAGCAAAACAGCAAGAGTATTTCATCTCGTAATTTTCGAAACAAAATTATCTCAATGTACATGTACAATAAATCTAGTAATTAGGTGGAAATACATGTACAATAAATCGACAAATGTGAAATAATCTTTAAAAAAATCGATACGGAAGGTCACGTCCACGTTCAGGTTCACGTCTTTTTGTGTATGTTTAGGCTCTTCTTTATACAAAAACCAATAGTATGTTCTTATCTCACTTTCCTTCTATTCCCGGATTTGCCGCTTTCTTCTTCTTCTTCTCCTTTTCTCCAAATCGCCCTTTTAAAGTTATCTCCTTTCTACGCTAAAAGCGAACGTAGATTTTAATGCAGCTGCATTGATTTCGATTGTAGGATAATAATATTCGGGTTTGGTCATTAGATTGGCTCTTATCGGTTTTACCAGAATCTGGGTTTTTGCCAAGGTACAGTTTTTTATTCTCTTTGGATTGGATTGGATTGATCTACGGAATCTCTGTTTCTCGTAGAAATTTCGAGCTTTAGGGAGTGAGATCTCGATTATCGGGGAATATTCAGGTTTTGTTTTCATCGGAGTTGTTAACCATTGGACTCGTTAGTGTTCTTTGATGTTCATCGTGTTCTTCTCTTGTAAAAAATTCTGGAAAATCTGATCAAAAGGCACAGTTTTGAAGTGTGTTTGAGCTGGATTACTATAAAGACTTTGTTGGTTGATGATAAACTCTTATACTTAATATTACATCTGGCCGTAGTTGCCATATTCTTTACTGGATCTAGTTCGATTGAAGGTTGCATATGTTTGTAACGATAGTCTCTCCTTAGGATTTGCGTGCTATTTGTATTGATCTGGTTTCTCTGATCAAGCATTCAACTTTGGGCTCCCTCTGTGCAGATTGTTTTTGTTTTTGGTGATAGAAGTAAAAATCTATCTGATTGGTTTCTTAGCTGAGAAATGGCTTAGTAGATTGGGTGCTTGATCATTATTTTTGTTTTAAATGTCTCAGTTCAGTAAATTTAAGTCGCCGCATTTCTAATTGCTCTTGGTAGTTTATCCAAAGTTTACTGGTTTTGTGTCGGATTATATTCTATACAGCGTTCTTATTATTTTCAATGATTCAGACATGTGGAAGTTCAAACCGTTTGCTCAGAAAGAACCTGCGGGTCTCGAAGGTCGATTTCTCGAAGTAGGAACACTAAAAATTCATGTAAGAAATGTCATTGCGGAAGGAGGTTTTTCCAGCGTTTACTTAGCTCAAGATGCAAATCACGTGTCAAAACAATATGCTTTGAAGCACATCATATGCAACGATGAGGAATCGCTTGAACTCGTAATGAAAGAGATCTCAGTTCTGAAATCTCTTAAGGGACATCCAAATGTTGTCACACTCTACGCACATGGTATCTTGGACATGGGGAGGAATAAAAAAGAAGCTCTTTTAGTCATGGAATTTTGCGGTAAATCTCTTGTGGATGTGCTTGAGAGTAGAGGTGCTGGTTACTTTGAAGAGAAACAAGCTCTTTTGATTTTCAGAGATGTGTGTAACGCTGTTTTTGCAATGCATTGTCAATCCCCACGCATTGCTCACAGGTATACGTCAGATTATTAGATATTAATCGACATTAGCAAGTGACTTAAATTGATATTATATTGGTGTTTTTAATTGTGACAGAGACTTGAAAGCTGAGAATCTTCTATTGAGCTCAGATGGACAGTGGAAATTGTGTGATTTTGGAAGCGTTTCGACAAATCACAAGATTTTCGAGAGAGCAGAAGAGATGGGCATTGAAGAAGATAATATTAGAAAATACACAACACCAACATATAGAGCTCCTGAGGTTTGACTGGATAAGCTCCTATGCAGATTATAAGAGTTTTAAAAGTGGTTAAAAGATGTTTGATTCTTGTCTTTATTGGCAATAGATGTGGGATCTCTTTCGAAGGGAGATGATAAGCGAGAAGGTTGATATATGGGTATGACATGTGAGAACCTCTTCAGTTCTCCAGATTGTTAATCAATTGGGTTGAAACTGAAGTTATATTTTTGTTTTTCATTGTAATATTATAGGCTCTTGGATGTCTCTTGTTTCGGATATGCTACTTCAAGAATGCATTTGATGGAGAATCGAAGCTGCAGATTTTAAACGGGAATTATCGTATTCCAGAAGCGCCTAAATACAGTGCATTTGTTACGGATATCATCAAAGAAATGCTTGAAGCTTCGCCTGGTGACAGACCAGATATTACACAGGTAAAAAATCACTTCTTACTCATTGTTCCGTTTCAGTTGATGAAAGTTGCAATGTCTATAACAACATATCCATATACAGATATGGTTCCGTGTCAACAAGGAGCTTCCTGCTAATTTACAGAAGTCATTACCGGATCGACCACCTGAAATGCAATCTGCTGGAGTCTATGATGGTATAGTGTAGAAAACCAAGTTGTAGCTTTTCATTACAGATATAGTTTCTTTTGATCTTTTGAATGTTAACAGGTACATCAAAACCAGTAATTAAAGCTTCTCCGGCACCTCACAGAAGTCCGCCGCCGCCACCATCTTCTACAGAATCAGATAGTGGAGGACCGCTCGGTGCCTTTTGGACAACACAGCACGCTAAAACATCGGTTGTATCAGAAGAAGACAAAAGCATGCCTAAATTTGATGAGCAAAATAGACACAATAGTAACACATCTCAATCTGAAAGAGTTTGTGTGGATAGTCATCATTCCAAAAAGCCTAGTCCTATGAGAGGACAACCTCCTGGGACGCTAAGAAATAAAGATCTTGAAACTGTAGTTCCTCAGAAGAATGCAAGTCCTGCTTCAACCAATAATAGGAAAAGAGTGTCGAAGGATGAAGCTTTTAACTCGTTTGTTGCTGACTTTGATACCACGAAGCTCAATAATGGTAATAAACCTGCAAAACAAGAGGCTTTGGAAGCTGAGATAGAGAGGTTACAAGAAGAGTTGAGGCAAACAAATTCAGAGAAGGCTGAGATTACGGCCAAATTTGAAAAGCTTACTGCTATTTGCAGATCGCAGAGACAAGAGTTGCAGGATCTCAAGCAAACACTTGGCTCTAAAACTGCCTCGTCATCTCCAAGTAGAGCCTTTTCACATAACCAATCCTCTCCAGGGATGCGCTCCATGTCATCAACTCCTTCGGTATTATCTTGGTTTTCGTCCATCTAAGCTTAAATCATCCATTTACTAGTTTGCATCAATTTTACATTTTATTCCATTGTTATCTGTTGAAATAGAGAGATAAAACTGGAGGAAGTACTTGGGAACTTCAACAGGACAAATCTGATTGGTCAACTGGAAGCTCTGATCCAAATTCATGGCAGCCGTTTAATGATGAACCAAAACCTGTGTTGGAGTCTCCATCGAAGGGTAACAACAGTTCCATTAATCAGTCTGTGAGAACCAAAAGTAAACCGGCTTCTGCTGCAGCAAGCCAAGGTTTTGAACCATGGGGTTTCGAGACAGAATCCTTCAGAGCTGCTGCATCATCTTCAGCTGGCGGTTCTGCTTCTGCAACACAAAGATCCATGGGGTCTGGAAGCACTTCGCAGAGATATGGGAACTCAAAGATTAGAGATAACCAGAAAGCGGCTCAACCTGCTGGATGGGCTGGCTTCTGAGAGTCACTCTCTCAATGCCTCCTATTACTGTTCCTTCACTCTTCCAACAACAACAGTTTCGTATCGCCATTTCAGATTCTTGAATCTTTTTGTAGATGATGATCAGACTCTTGTGTTTGTGCTGCTAGATATACCCCACCCATATCAAGTATTTTTATGTAGATTCTGAAACTTCACACGTCTGGTTTTCGCGGTAATGTATAACACATTTCTGAGTTGTGGCCAAGATCTTTGTTTTTAAATTATTATCGAAGTTTCTGAAAATAATTCTGGATGCATACACGGCGTGGACATACCACTTTCTTTTTCTTTCCATAAATTTTATTTTTTAAATCAGACGTGAAACAATCCGTGCATACATCAATGAAGAGAAACAATCCTCTATAGAAGTATTAAACAAACAATCAACACAATACTCGCAGATTATCCATGACACTCCCCCAAGCTTATCCGGATGTATCCACGAGATTCCAATATTACATTCGAGGACTTCAGGATGTGGTTTGGACCATCGAAATTGTTGGCTTGAGGTCTGTCTTGAAATTATCCGAGAGGTATAAACCACATCATTTGCTCTGAACCAATTTTCAGAATCTTCAACTGCCTTTCCAATCAAAATGTCATTGTTCAGAGGAGATCCTGCAAAGACTTTAGCATTTCTCTGTTTGCAGACATGCCAAAAGATCCATGGGAGGGCTTGCTTGAATCTTATTGTAACATTAGTTCAATCTGCTGTGGGAGATTTTCCATATGGTTAGGCATATTACTCTCAACACCAGGAGGAAGAGGAGGCACGAGAGTTGCTCTCCAAACTTGATCTGCGAAATTACACTAAAAAAACACATGACTTATTCTTTATCTGTATTGATAACAAACCTTGCATATGGGCTGAACATTCCTCATGTGGATTTGCAAGCAGGTAGTTGATAACAAATCTCACTCCTACTATTGCAGGTAGGGATTTGATCCATGATACCTTGAAGATTTGTAAAGTGACTACACTCATGGGCCATCTGTCCTCGGTTAATATAAAATAAAAATAAAATTTGATATTATTATTATTTTTAGTTACATAATATTATTAATTTATTTTTATTTAATATATAATTTCTTTTTAACTTAAATATATAAATATCCCATAGACATATAAAAATCTTTATATCTCTTCTCTATATATAAGAAATATGTAATGTTAATATTTTTATATTTTATAACAATAAAAAGTTAATTTTTTATTTTATGATAAGATTTCATAAGACTTTTTAACTGATTATTTTTATTATTATTTTTATATACATAATCTTATTAATTTTTTTAGTTTAATATATAAAGATTTTTTTTACTTATATATATATATATATAAAGATATAGCAATCAAATATAATAAAAATCTATTATATAAAAAATGAAAGCAAAACATAATTTTTATTTTGGTTAAGTATATTATAACATAAATTATGGATGAGTATATATAGAAATTTCCTATATAATAAAAGTATGACAATTTTTTAATATAATCTTAACTTTCTGTGTTATATTTACAGCATATGCCATTAGAATATCTAATACAGTTTTGTCAAAACGTAATTAAAGAATCTCTACAATATCTTCTACCTTACTCATTATTTTCAAAATATATTTTAGACTTTTGTTTATCTAATCCTCATTATTTTATATTTAAATCTGTTTAAAACCTTATATAGTTCTATATTTTTTTCAATTATATTAATTTTAACAAGATATATGCGTGCTCTTAATATAATCTTATGTAATTTTACAAAATTTTGTCAAATATTTTAATTTTAAATATCAAATATAAATCTGAATATTCATATGACTATTCTAATTTAATTTCCATGATCTTAATCTACTGATACAAATAAATACATCATTTAATTATATATATATATAATTAAAAAAATATTTATAGTATATAAAAATAAAATATTTATAGTATATTAAAATAAAATATTTAAATAAATTTATGAAACTTTCAGAAATTTTAAAAAGAATGTTACGAATTTTCTTTAAAAACCTTTAGAATGATTATTCAAATAATTATTAATGCATATTATTATCTACAAAACATATAATCCAATATCTTTTAGAATTCCAAGTGAATTAAGATTGAAGTATATAAATATATTTAATAGAATTATTTTCTTAAAAGTTTTACTATTCTGTTATTATCAATTCCTAAATAATCTACAACTAAAACTTTTAAAACTAATCTAAAATATAAAAAAACAAATCAACTAAAATTAAGATTGAATCAAATAATTAACACATTAGATAAATTATGAGTCTATTCCTTCCCGATATAAAAGGAAAGAAAAAAAACTATAATATGGATTTTGTCTATGGATCAAGTATTTTTTGATCCAATTATTATTTAAAAAAAGTTATGAGCCTTTTATCTCCAACATGTTCCTATATAATCTCGAAATCAAGTATCATGAACTTAATGCAAAATAAAAATATGCTATACAACTTAAAATACATGCAGTTATTTGTAAATATTGCTATTTTAGTTCAGTTTGAGTTTTGGTTCTTGAAAAATATTTTCTTGGATTGGATTTGGATAAGGGTTGGATTGGATTCAGATTTTTTAGTTAGAAAATTTTATCTAAATAGTTTTTTCTTTCTTTTAACTTCTTAAAAAGTCATCGTTTAATAAATTTTTATAAAATACTTTGGTTTTTTTGTTATTGATTTAAATTGATTATTAATATATGTGATATTTTTAATATATATTTGTTAATTAATTAGTAAACAATATAAAAGATAATTATAGGTGAAATTTTAACTTCTATATAATGAAAATAATAATAATTAGTATGAATATATATTGTCTTAATTAGTGTCATATACATCTATAGAATTTTATTATGTAGAAGAATTCAGTTAATAATCGATAAATTTATCATTACTTATTTTTGAAATTTTAAATTCCGTTATTATTAGTATGAATGAATTCGATTCTTCATAAATATTTTATCTTATTGTATGATGAGGCCACCCAAATATTCTTATAACCTATATTAGTCAAAATCCTAATGAATGCAGGTTTAAAAACTTAAATAAATACAAGTATGAAAACCTATATGTACATAGGTCAAAGAATCTAAATAACATGAGTAAAAAAAAATATACGAAAATTATCTTTGACCAAAACCTAATACAAATTAATTTTTAGTATATTAAAGTACATCTTGGGATCGAGTCCCGGGTTTTGCATTTGCAAGAACTTGACTAATAGACCGGCCATTTGTGGTCCAATATTGACAAAAAATTATATAATATTAATTAATTTACTTATACAAATCAAATCATAAAAATAAATATTATATATAAATATTACAAATAAATGAAAATAACTAAAAATGTATATTGAATTATCACCAGAAATATATCTCGTGTTATACACGGGACATTATCTAGTGTATATATAAAACAGAGTTGGAGGGCAATATATGTGGCAATCGGATTTTTAAACATAAAAATGCTATCATCAACAAATATAAGTTGTTGGACAGAGCGGCTGCTTTTTGTCAGTCGGATGCCTGAGATATTGCCCCACAACTCCAACTTGTTCATTATGTAAAAAATAATGTTAACTTAGTTTCAATTTTTAAAAAAATAATTGTTCAAATAGAGCAAAATTATAGTGTAATTACTAGAATAGATTTTGTCAAAAAAAAGAAAAGCGTCAAGGGTGTAATTACGGTTACACCCTTGAAACAAAAAACTGATGTCTTCTTCTATTTTCTTCTTCTTCTCAGGTTAGTTTCATACCCGAAAAAGAAAGAAACCTATAGTGTAAACCGTCGTCGTTAACTTCTCTTGATTTTGTTTCTTCCTCGTCTTACTCAACGTGTTATTTGCTGTATTTCATACTCGCTGTCTTCTTCATCTTGTTCTTCGTACTCGTCGTCTTCATTGTCGGTAAGTTTCTTATTTTCTTCATCCTCTGCTCCTCTTCTGCTTTTTCTTCTTTTTCGTAAGGGCATTTGGGTTTAGGGTTGACGTAGACATTGGGTTTCTCGATTTTGCGAGATTTTGATTTTTCAATTTTGCGAAATTTGGGTTTTTGTTCTTCACTAACTTATTCTATGTCTAGTAGATTTCTTCCCCAGTCTGAGCCAGTGTGATATAGTTCGTAATTAGTTGTGAGTGTAAGGGTGAAGAAGCGATATGATACGTGTAATACAGTTAGTATGATGTTGGGTAGAGTTAGGTCGTAGGGGGTATAGTTGGATTATAGTGTAGTAGAGTTAGCTTGTAGTGTAGTCGAGTTAGTCTGACGTGTGATAAAGTTAGATTTAAGAGAGGTAGAGTTGGTTTGTAGTGTAATAGAGTTAGGTTGTAGTATGCGGTATAGTTGGATTCCGTGTGGTAGAGTTGGTATGTAGTGTAATAGATTTAGGTTGTAGTGTGCGGTAGAGTTGGTATGTAGTGTAATAGAGTTAGGTTGTAGTGTAGTCGAGTTAGTCTGACGTGTGATAGAGTTAGATTTAAGAGAGGTAGATTTGGTTTGTAGTGTAATAGAGTTAGGTTATAGTATGCAGTATAATTGGATTCCGTGTGGTAGAGTTGGTATGTAGTGTAATAGAGTTAGGTTGTAGTGTGCGGTAGAGTTGGTATGTAGTTTAATAGAGTTAGGTTGTAGTATAGTCGAGTTAGTCTGACGTGTGATAGAGTTAGATTTAAGAGAGGTAGAGTTGGTTTGTAGTGTAATAGAGTTAGGTTATAGTATGTGGTATAGTTGGATTCCATGTGGTATAGTATGTGGTATAGTTTAACGAACATCATAGCTCGATGTGGAGCAAAAAGACTTGATGAGATTTACAATATCAGGCTCGTGTCGAAGGAATTTAAAGAGCTTTGCGATGAGAATGAGGTTCTAAGGAATATAGATATACGTTATGTTTCTTTCTATTCCCCTCTGAGAAGTAGGTCTCTCCTGAACAATTTCCTGACTCGACTATGCAATGCCGGTAATGTGGAAGCTACATACCGATGTGGTATGGCAGAGTTCTTTGTCAATGGGAATCGTGATGGTGGTTTGGAACTGCTGCAAAGAGCATCCAATGGTGACTCTGAAGAAGCCACACTGCTGTATGGATTTGGGCTAGTCTGTTTAGAAAATGACATAAGACAGGAGGGGTATGAAGTCCTAAGACGTCTACTGCAGGACACAATTGTAGAAACATTGGAATACGTAGACCACCTCCAGAACAGAATCTTTTGTTACCCAGCATTGCTCAGTTGGCAAGGAGAGCAACAAATACTACTTCTCGAAAAAACATATGGTCGAGAAGGATGTTCTTGCAGAGGTGAATTCCTGGAGATTCTCCATTTCTTTCAAGGATTCGATGCCGAAGACATTGATCAACCAATGGCCGAAGCTTGTGAAGTATGCACTTGGTTCTACCAATTCAGAAAGATCTTTCCCAACCTTTAGTTGTTGAATGTAATTTCCTCTTCGTTTTTGTACTCGTTTTCGTTATTGTACTCTTTTCGTTTATGTACTCGTTTTCGATTTCTTTCGTTTATGTACTCGTTTTCATCTTGCATAGTTAATGTAATTTCCCTTTCAACCATTAGTGTATTGTTAACTCGACCAAACAGAGGAATAATTCGACCAAACAGAGGACTAACTCGACCAAACAGGTGATCCAACTCGACCAACAGAGGACCAACTCGACCAAACAGAGGACTAACTCGACCAAACAGGTGATCTAACTCGACCAACAGAGGACTAACTCGACCAAACAGAGGACTAACTCTACCAAACAGGTTATCCAACTCGACCAAACAGAGGACTAACTCGACCAAACAGAGGACTAACTCTACCATACAGGTTATCCAACTCGACCAAATAGAGGACTAACTCTATCATACAGTTGATCCAACTCGACCATACAGAGGATTAACTCTACCATACGGGTGATCCAACTCGACCATACAGGTGATCCAACTCGAACAAACAGAAGACTAACTCAACCAAACAGAGGAATAACTCGACCAAACAGAGGACTAACTCTACCATATAACGCGTCTACCTCTACCAAGCGTAATGTTAACACTACCACGTAATAAATGACTCTACCAAACACAGTGTTAACTCTTCTATTCAAGAATGAATGCTTTGACTACATGTCCGGACATTGTGACCAAGTTTCTTACATTTAGAACAAGTTGAAACTTTTCTTGGATGTTTTTCGGGCTGAGAACACTCGAACCAGCTCTTTATCCGCGATTTCTTCGGCCTCCCTGGTTGTTGACGTACGTGTGGTGGATTACACAGCTTACGACTCACTTCCAACGGAACGGTAAATTCAGCATCTCTTGAAAAGATACTACCAGAGTATGCGTTGTACATGTAGGTCATGTGATAGTATGGATGTGTAAGTTCGATCGTCGGCCTTCTACAAGCCTCAGCAACAGAAATGGCATGGACACAAGGAATTTTTTCGACATCATACCTCTTGCAAGAACACGTCTTCTCAGTCAAGTTGACTAAATGAGAAGTTTCGGATCGCGTAACAACAACATGGTGTTCGTCTATGTCCTGCACGTTGTACTGTCTAGCTTCATCGACCCTTGTCTATCATTTATAACAATAATGTTAACTCTACTAAAGGGATTGTTAACTCTACTATGAAGGGACTAACTCTACTATGTGCAATGGTAACTCTACCTTTAGGAGCTTTTCAACAGATGTTGTTAGAACGGTTGACGTTAGAGTGGCCTTCGTCTTCCGCTTCGCGAACCAACGTTTAACATCAACCTTATTGCATCTATAAGCTGGACAATGGGAAAAGTTCTTGCCTCTGATAATGCATGGTTTATTGATTCTGCAATGTTCTACGTAGGGAAATTGTATATGTTTCCGGGAAAGTACACTCGACTCCACAAACGCACGTCAGCTTTTATCAAGTAGGCATGAAGCTTTGGATTTAACGCCTAAATCTGAGCAAGTATAGCGTTGAATTCATCGACCTTAAAAGCGGTGGCAGCTTTCTTGAACAACTTAAAGGGCTCGCCACCTCTAAATTTTGATAAAATGTTCTTACGTAGGTGGTATATGTAAATACCCCGAGAAGAAAGTGGGTACACAATATTTATGGCTTTAGCAATGGATTTATGTCTATTTGATATAATGGCAACTTCTCTGTCATCAGGGATCACACGGTTTAGCTGTCTACAAAACCATTCCCAAGATTCGTCATTCTCGGTATCAACCACACCAAAAGCCATAGGAAATATGTTGAAGTTACCATCTTGCATGGTAGCGGTTAGTAGAGTACCTTTATACTTTCCTAGCAAAAATGTACCATCGACAACAACAACCTTCCTCATGTAGGGAAAATCCCTAATACTTACATCGAAAGCGATGAAAAGAAACTTAAACCTGTCTTGCCTGTCAACTTCGAGCTTTATTAGAGTTCCGAGATTCGCTCTTCTAATAGGAAACAAGTACGACGGAAGTTCCTCATAACTACTTTCCGAACTTCTTGTAACAAGGGCTCGTGCTTGGCTTAGAGTACGGTGTGCTTTCCAGTACTTCATCTGCATAAACGTCAGACTTAAATGTCACACTAACTCTACCATACGTCACACTAACTCTACTACACTGAAATCTAACTCTACCACACACTACACCCTAACTCTATTACACATAATCCAACTCTACCACACTGTCAGACCAACTCTATTAATACGTCAGCACTACAATCTAACTCTACTACACTGCAAGCCAACTATACCAAACGACAGACTAACTCTACTACACGTAATCCACAGACTGACTCAGCACTGCAATCTAACTCTACTACGAAGATTAACTCTACCATGGCGTAAAATTACATTTGTACCTTTAGACCGAATCGCTTGCTCATTGAATCAGCAACGTGTTGAGGAAGAACAGATGGCCCAATTCCACCTACGAATTCCAAGTATAACCTTCCTAAGACTTCCGTTGACGCTTGTCGTGCACGACCTGATCTCTTCGTAACAGAACAACTATGTTCTCCCATATACTTCCGGACAAAGAAACATCCACCGTCGTCGACAGGTGAAACTCGCACTCTCCACTAGCAGTTTGGTACCCAACATTTCACATCCAACACTGTCTTTGATGAAGCAACAACATCGAAGTCAAACCTCTGTAAGACAGAAAGTATTTTTAGCCTGGTCATGAGTTCTTTTTTTGATGAGTATTGTTGCCCAACAACCAATGCGAGTGCTGACATCTCTATGTCCAAATACTCAGTATTCAAATCCAACCCCGTTGCTTGCTCCGACAGGTTTTTCTTCTTTTCTTCCTTCGATTTTCTACGAACACTGATATAATTTTCATCATCCGAGCTTGCGCCATCCATATCATCGCAACAGTCGAATCTGAATTCCACATCCTCATCCTCAGCATGTTCACCTTCATGTTTCACATTTTCTGGTATACGCTCATTGTTTGGTCCACCTCTACTAAACACCGGATCAACTCTACTACACCAAACATACGAGGCATCATTCTCCGACTTACATTGGAATTTCTCGTCAACGTTTCTCCAACTACACTGACCTTTTTCAGGGTATCTCACTGAAACACGAGATCTAGTGGTAATTTTGACACATAGACGCATTGCTTCTTTACGAAATTTTGAAACAAACACTTGTAATTGTCTATCGTTGCTCACAATTAGAGGAGGGGTATCTTCTGGTAGTGACTGAATGACAACATTTGGCATGTACCTTAGTTTTAGCTCATGACAATGTGCATCCAAACCAAAATCGGCATAGACCATCTCCAGAAATTCATCGAGCCTTAAATCTTCGACAATGGCTATGATTCGACACCCGTACAACTGGTCCACCGAAAATATCCATCGATTTTCATTAAAACTCCATATCCCACAAACCAAAATGATTTGATCCATAGATCCAAACATAAACAGAAAAAAGCAAAGGAGCAGTGAAGATGTAAAGGAGCTTCAAGAAAGCTACAATGGCGTCACTTATGGAGGAATCAGTTGGATGCGCGGCAGATGAGGTAATAATTGAGGGGTAAATACGTAATTTAAGCTCTACTACGAAAGTAGGCTAGGTTTCCAAAACTAACTCTACCATACTGCACTATGTCTGTGTAGTAGAGTTGATTAGAGCACAAACAACAACTCTATTATGCTGAAAATCTAACTCTACCAAGCACACTTCACCTCTATCACGCTGGAAATCTAACTCTACTACACACGAAATTTCATTAATGTCAACTCTACTAAGCATACTTTAACTCTACTGCGCTGGAACTTTAACTCTACCATACTGCACTTTGTCCATGTGATAGAGTTAATTAGAGCACAAACAACAACTCTATTATGCTGGAAATCTAACTCTACCAAACACACTTCACCTCTATCACGCTGGAAATCTAACTCTACTACACACGAAATTTCATTAATGTCAACTCTATTAAGCATACTTTAACTCTACTGCGCTGGAACTCTAACTCTACCATATTGCACTTTGTCCATGTGATAGAGTTGATCGCTTACGTGGCAGATTTCATTAATAGCATTTTTGTAATAACGTTTTTTTTCCTCATTACAAAATGACAAAATGATATATAATAAATTAAAAAAAAAACTATTCTACTAATTTACAAATATTTTCTCTATTTTAATAATTTACAAACATTTTCTCTATTCTACTTAGCCATATTAATTACTTATTATATAAGTAATAAACAAAATAAAAATCTAAAAAAACACACGTTATATATAGTTAAGATTACATTGTTATTAGAACACATAAACTTTAATTGATAAATCCTTTTTTTTGGTCGTGATAATTGGTAAATCCTCGGTATAAATTACCAACATATATAATTGGGAACAAAACGTATAAAATAAATATGCTTACACACGTTAGTTTAAATATTATTTAATTATAAATTTAAATCATACTATAAATAAGTTTTACAAATAAAAAATAAATAAAACTTAAAATAATAAATTTTGAATTAAAAATTATTAGGCTAATAAATTTTCCATAATGTTATAATCAATTCATTACAAGAAAATCATGTATATAGCATCACATAAATAAATAATATTATATATAGTCATTTATTTACAAATGATTTATTATATATGATTTACCAAATAAATGACATTATTATTATTATATTTTTATATCAATTAAATAAGAATGATACAATTTAATATTAATTTTACGTCACTTAAAAACAATTCACATAAATTATTAGTTTACATCAATTGAAAAAGTGATGTTAATTTTGTTTCAATTAAAAAAGTGACACACTTAAATTAACTAGTATCAGTTAAATTAACTAATGGCAATAAATATGAATTTATGTCAATAAAACAATAATTGACACTAATTCTATTTATAATTATAATTATTTAAAAAAATTGGTAATTTTTTGATAAAATTAAATGATATATTTTATTAACAAAAGATAAAATATATAAAATATGAAATAATTATAATTATACTTATCCAAACACAATTACCTGTCTCTATTTTAATTATAAATAATTAAAAATTAATATCAATAACTAAAATGGTTTACCATTACCTGGAACTATTTACCATTACAAATTTTTGAAAACAGAGTTACATGAATGTTAATGTTATAAGAACATATTTTTTTGTCAACGGTAAATTATATTGGGTCACAATTGACCGGTCCAATATCCAAATTCCTACATAATGTAGGCAGGAGGACTCGATCTCAGATTATGCAAATGTGCTGCCTTAAGTAGACTTACCGCCTGCCACTAGGTTAGATGTCATTTGTAAAAAAAACATATTTAGTAATTATCTATAATTTATCCTATATTAAAATAATAATCATAAATTTTAATATACCATTTTTAGATATAGTTTTCCTAATCTCTTCAATTAACGTTTTTTTAAAACATTAATTATAAGTTAAAAAACGAAAATCAAATATTTTTATATTTAAAAATATTAAATGATTATCCTTATCTACTAAAATTATATTTCTTAACCGGTTTAATCTTAATTTCCACAATATATAAACTAACTTAAGATTAGTCAATTGATTGTAAGAGAAAAATTGATTAATTTCTCATTATTTTCCCAAGATTCTTTCTCCAAGCAATTGACATATGAATCAGTTAATTTACCTCTTTTGTAGAGATTACTTAAGGTTTGTTTTCTAATTGTTTTTAAATTTTGTTCACTATTTTTTTTTTACACCAAACACTTTTTTAGGTTATTAGTTTCTAGATTTATTTGAGCTTATCAAATTTTAAGACAGAGAATCCTTTTTTCAGTTTTGTTTTTGTTAAATAAATAAACACTAATTAATTTGTTTTTATCTTTTTTTGTCAACGACAAATTATATTGGGCCACAACTGGCCGGCCCAATAGCCAAATTCCTACATAATATAGGTAGGGAGGACTCGATCCCTGGTTATGCAAATGTGCTGCCTTAAGTGGACTTACCTACTGCCACTAGGCTAGATGCCATTTGCAATTAATTTGTTTTTATCTATTATGGAGATTTTATTTCTCGTCTTTAATCATAAAACACCCGATTTGAATTAACATTAACTAAATAAAGCATAAATGAGAAGAAACAAATGATATACTTGGTTTGCTCCTTATTTAGCTAGACATGAAGGGATGAGTTCAAATCCCATCTTATCCATTTAGAAAATTTTAGCAATAGATCGGATTTTGTTGTCTATTCAATGATTACTTGTTGACAAAAAAAAAGAATAAAGCATTATGAATATACGTGAAATGGTTAATTTTTGTTACAAGAATTACTAACATCTCATTGTTGAGTCTTTATATATTATTCACCAATAATAAGAATGTAAAGACCAACTGTGATTTGCATCTGTGACTATCTTCTTCGCCAAGAAATCAAGACAAAATTTGTTACTTGTGAGTACGGGGATTGTGTACAAAACATATTCTATGGGACATTGGAATCCAGCTCTTCCCTATGAACAAAAAAAAAGTGTATACATTAAAACCCAAAATAAAATTAAAGTTAGAAAAATCAACTTAACAGAGCTTTTTCAAAACATTTTTGCACCGAGCCTCTAATCTATTAGACCATGTGCAATGGTAAATACCTAATTGGGTATCTAAACCAATTTTATAATATTAAAACTATTTAAGATATGTATCTTGTGTCTCCTATTTAAGATATGTATCTTAAATAGATACTCCAAATCTGATTAAAAAATTATAAAACCAAAAATTAGATACTCTAAATCAGGTGAATTGTTCATGCTCTTAGTTATGGATATAAATGACATATTTTTTTAAAATGAGTAAGAATGTAGTGTATATATTTTTATATCTCTACTGGTTTGATTCAGGAAATTTGGTTTGGTGTGGAGATGTTAAATATTTGTGAACCTGAGATTGAACCGGACCTCGTATAGACAAAACTGAATGCCGATCCCTAGTTAGAACATCGTTACTTAAAGACTTGGCGTCCTGAAAAATAGTTAGAACTTAGAAGCTACCACCAAATTTGAATCTTTGGCCTTTTCTTTCTTTTCCCCATATTTCAGTGAACGCAAAAACCCTTCGCCGGAGAATGTCCACTTCCGATCCTACTCCCCTCCGTCTCTATATCTGTATCGCGTTCAATCATCGTCCCATCGGAAACTCCGGTAACACAATCCAACTCTGTCAAAACGCCGTCGTCTCAACCGCCACCACAACCACCGTCGTTCAGAGCCATAGCTCCTCTTCGTCGTCATCATCCTCATCAAAATCTCTACTCGAGTCCTATTCCTGTTAGGCGCTCAAATTCCGTTGCTGGCTCGCCGCATCAGCCTCAAAAAGACCCGTCAAGTCTTATTTACCCGTTTGCTTCTTTGGGTCGAGGGTTTCCGACCCGACCCGGAAGACAGAA
>JAKUCM010006211.1:0-16482 GCA_023374145.1 Lepidium sativum
GGAGGCCGAGTTCAACTTTGACTCGGACTTTAGGCGTTTATGAAGATCAAAGAAGCTTTGGTGTTTGCTCCAATAGTCCAAGCCTCAAACTGAACTCTCCCACTCGAGATTATGTGAGATGATAGTAATTTTGCTATAAGAGCAATTTTGGGTCAGAGGAAGGATAAGAACTTCAATGTGATATATTACGCCAGTAGAACACTTGATAACACCCAAGTCAAGTATACAACCACTGAAAAGGAGCTTGTTCTAGTAGTCTTCGCGTTTGAGAAATTCAGATCATATATAGTTGGGTTCAAGGTGATTGTTCATATAGATCACACAACTTTGAAATACCTAATGAAGAAAAAGGATGCAAAGCTTACTGAGATGGATACTGATGTTGCAAGAATTTGACATGGAAGTAGTGGACAACCCTTGAGTGGAGAATGGAGTGACAGATCACCTGTCATGAATGATAATAGAGGACTCGATCCCTATTGATGACTCAATGCCAGATGAGCAGCTCATGACTCTTGGAGCCAAGGAAAATTGCTGCCAAATCAACAGTAACCTCGCTGGATCCACTATACCTCAGTATGCAGATCTGGTAAACTACATGGTTGTTGGTGAAGTGCCTAAGTGTATGGACTCCTATCAACGGAAGAAATTTTGCAGGGATGTGAATCACTACTTATGGGATGAGCCCTATCTATACAAGAAATGATCAGATGGTTTGTTCAGGAGGTGCATTGCAGAGGAAGAGGTTCATGGTGTCTTAGAGCATTGTCATGGGTCAGATTATGGTGGACACTTTGCCATGTTCAAAACAGTTCAGAAAACTCTACAATTTAGTTTATGGTGGCCTACTATGTTCAAGGATACTCAGACTTTTATCCCCAAATGTGATTTCTGTCAGAAAATAGGGAACATTAGTAAGAGGAATGAAATGCCACAGAACCCGATTCTGGAAGTTTAAATATTTGACTGCTGGGGAATTGACTTTATGGGGCCATTAAACCCTCCATCTCATGGAAATCACTACATTCTCGTAGCAGTGGACTACATCTCCAAGTGGGTTGAAGTTGTACCTTGTCCCACTAATGACACTAAAGTTGTTATCAAGTTGTTTAATAACATAGTTTTCCCCACGTGTGGAGTACCTCGAGTGGTAAATAATGATGAGGTTCCCAATTCATTAAATAAAGTGTTTGAGAATCTGCTAAACAAGCATGAAGTTAAGTATAAGGTAGCTACACCTTATCATACATAAACCATAGGCTAGTGGAAGTCTCAAACAAGCAAATAAAGACTATTTTAGCCAAAATTGTGGGAGTTTTAAAATGAGATAGGGCAGTCAAGCTTGATGACATACTATGGGCTTACATAACAACTTTTAAAACACCAATAGGAAAAATTCATTTTTAGCTGTTGTATGGGAGCTCGTGTCATTTGCCGGTTGAGATTGAGTACAAGGAATTGTGGACAAAGAAATTCCTAAATCTTGATCTCATGACTGCTCAGGAGAGTAGGCTTATGAACCTGCATAAGTTAGAGGAGGACATACTTGAGGCATAGGAGAACTCAAAATTGCACAAGGAAAGAACTAAAGCCTTTCATGAGAAAAAGATTTCACCCAGGAGGATCACACCTGGTGATCAAATGCTTAAATTGTTCAACTCGGGACTTAAATTGTTATGTGGAAAGTTGAAGTCGAGATGGTCGGGTCCGTTTTGAGTTAAAGAAGTTTTACCTACGGAGCTATTACCTTGATCAACAATTATGGAAAATATTTCATTGTGAATGGGCAAAGAGTTAAGCCATACCGAGTTGATGAGACCATTCCCGAGAGAATCTCAGTTTCTCTCGATGAATCAATCCACCTCTGAAGGGTGCGAAAGTCAAGCTCAATGACTTTAAACACACGCACTTGGGAGACAATCACATGGTATCCTTGTACATACTCTAATTAAATTTCTAGATTTTTCTTTTGTCTTTATGGTTTACTCTTGCGGTTTGAGTTAACAAAGCATTGATCTGCCGAAGGAGCAAAAATTCAAATATGGGGGAAAATGAGGCAACTCGAGTTGGCATGTGGAATCAATAAAGTTTGTGATGCCAATCATATTTTTGAACGAGCTCACAGTATCCTTAAATTTTTCCCTATTTAATCTAGCAAATCTTGCGTTTGTCTGATGGTAGTTGACGAGTTTGCGCCTTACTTTTAGCATTATCTCAAAGTATAGGTTGAATAATAGAAGGGAAACCACACGTTTTTGCTAAACTTAGCATTGAGTTAAAGGTGATTGATGTAATAAGACACAAACTTTATTATTTCCCATGACTTTAGCTTAACATTTGACCCCACTCTTACCAATAAAACAAAACTTACCTAGAGTCCATGTCTGCACCTCATTCATGTCCCCCTGCTTAATGTGGCCATGAATTGTCAATTCACCCCATGCATTGTTTGTCACAAGCTCTTTCTCTTACTGCACCATATTGTTTACTTTTTCAATTATTTAACTCACTTCACTCCACACACATCCCTCACTCCAATCTTGCATTGTTTTTTAAAGAGCTCTTTCTCTTTCATTCAAACGCTTCGATGTTCTTGTTTGTTTTAGTTGTCCTTTGTTGAAAATTCTTGAATTCTAGCTCAGATGTGGTAAACGTACACTCGGTCTTCACTCGAGCTTCCACTTTCACCATTGCCGTTTTCACCCGAGCCGTCGTCGTCTATTTACTTCTTTGGAAGATCGAGCCCACCTAGCAGATTCCTCACTCGAGCTCGCGCTTTCAACTTACAATCAGTCTTCACTCAAGCTCGCTCTTTCAATTTCCTTTGTCTTCACTCGGGCGCCGCTCAATGACTCTAAATCACACCGCCGCCGTCTTCACACCGTTAAAAAGAAGAAAAAAGAGGACCGAGCAAAACTCGAGATCACGCCGCCACCGCCAAGTTCACTCGACTGTGTGTGAAAAGTTAGTAGGAGGAGATTGAGAGAAAGCTCTGCAAAGAGAAGATTAACACGCTCAATGGCCAAGTCTCCTATTGATGTTGAGAATCAGGAGACTGGTTCGGAGTCACCAAAACTAATTCAGAAGACTAGTCGACACAGTGGAAAAAGATCATGACAGACATAGAATGAGAAGAAGAAGTGGAGGACATTCAGAGTGTTTCGAGTGAGAGTTATGATGGACCTGATGGTTGGGACCTGCTGATAAACATAAGATTCAAGCATACGCTAAAAGACCTTAAGCAGGTGAACAAGGAGGGAACAAGATACCTTCATCGAAAGACTTAAGTAGGTGAACAAGAATAAAAATATTCATTCTCAGTGTCTCAGTTCGAGCAGCTTTTCGACCTTAAACAATCCGATGGAAATGACACCGACTTCGACCGTGAAGAGCTGAACTTCTTGTAGAAAGTGATAACAACCCTTGAAGGTTATAGTGTTTCCCGTAGTAAGAGTACGAAGATCAGAAACCCGACAATTCGATAATTTCACGAAGTGATTGCTACTATATGTTCTGTTAAGCATGAGTCTGGAAAAGTTAGGTGGCCAGAGCTTAAAATGATTGATGAACCAATCTTGAGCACTCTCAATAACTGTGACCACGATATGAAAATTTTAGGAAACCAGAACAACAACGGGTTCACGAAAGCAGTAATGAAGCAATTGGTCAAGTACAAGAGTTGAACGAGCCAGGTACAGAGCAAAGACAATGCTTTAATCTGCATGAGAAAAGTTATAACAAGGATACTGAAGGCATGCAATGTGACCATCATATCAAAAGACTCAATACCTCTGATGTACTTTGACACAACCAGAGAATCTCCTCACTTAAAGCCGGCCTCGAACAAACCGCAGGGAAAAGGCACAAGAAGTTTCAGAGAGGGATCTTGGCGAGCATAAGTGTTATTATTTTGATGACTATATGGACCCAAAAATGTTAAAGGGGTTGAAAATGACACATAAACTCATTGGTCTTCTCTCGAGATTGGGGAACTTGAACGTCAAAATATTGAACACGTTAATGAATAAACTCAGTTCCATGTCGCTTGGCCATAACTCTTAAAGAGGGCACAAACCTACACCTCTGGAAGTCAGAGAACCAACTCCTATGCTACTCAGATGATCAACCTCTACCTCGAGTCAAACCAACAAAGAGGCGTTTGACTTAATTGCAACAACATAGGACATAATTATATGACCATAAGCCCACACCTCAACCTCAGCAACGGGAAACAACGACATAATTCCTTACCTTTGACCTGAACTCGACTATGGACCTCGAACAACATGCTGAATGTGGTAATGCCCTATCTAATAACAAGGTTGGGCGAACCCTTGAGCTTAACATGGATGAGAGTTTTGAAACCGTCCAGACAACATAGATCAACGTGTTGGCGATCAACAAGTCGACCCCGAAGGCAGCAAACTCAGAACATTGAACCATGGCTTGCAGAACTAGAGGTGCAGTCCCAGTACTTCACACATCAGCCAAGCCTTAGTTTCCTTGATCTGCAAGCTCCAAATTTGCTGCACTTCACACCATAGTCAGGGCATAACTCCTTGATTCAATGGGTTCAACGTTGTACCATTACAATACTCCTACTAAGCAACAAACTCAGAATGATGATGACATGGATGTAGGTCCTAGCGGATGGTCTATATTATGATGAGGTATAAATGCTAAACTATTTTTGTACATATTATTGCATATTTGTTTTGCTTGCCTAAGATTCTTCTGCATGCTTTTATCAACATAAATGGCTGTGTGATTTAAGTTTGGAGAAGGGTTGCAGAAGACATTTGATCTTGTTTTCTATGCTCTTATTTTTGATTCTCATGCATTCATATCATTCATATAAAGTTTTATAAAAATCCAAAAAGCATTCATGTAAGGCATAGAAAAACACAAAAAATTGATAAACTTTTTCGAAAATCACAAAAACAGAGTGTTCATGCATTGTATTTAGGATTGAGTCTATAATTGTATTGAGAATTATGATGTTTAATGCCATATAGACTGTTGGCTTGACATGCTAGAATCACTACCCTCGTTGATAGTTGTTGGCTGCATTCATTCCTGTTATGAAAGCGAAAGTTGAACCATGCTAGAAATTGTTTGAATGAGTCTTATACCTTGAAAGGGAAAGATACCAAAGGTCTAGATTGTCTTATGAGTTAAGAAGAAAAGAACCAAAGTGTTGTAAGTGTATAAGTCCCAAAACTGCTAGAATAAGTTAGAAACCCCTCTCCTTATACTATAAATGGGAAACTTGAGATGATGATCTATGGGCAGAAAAGAAAACCGCCTAATGTGTATTGGGTAGATTATGATCATTTTCTGGGTTAGATTGGCTAGATTGAAACCGATTACGGGTGTATTGGGTAGATAAAGTCATGGTTTTGTATGCGCCTGTTGGTTCTCACATTTACTATTATGCTAAAGCCTGGTCCATTTCATGAGTGATCCCTTATGCATTGATTGACCGGTTACTTGAAGAGATCATTCTGATATCTTAGTCCTGGCCTTAACCAAAAACCTCTCTAGTGATGCTTAGACATGATTCATGGTTCTAATCTTAATTAAACATTAAAAGAATATGCGGATTTGAATGCTTGATTATGTTGAGACTGAGTTTAAACGAATCTTGTGAGTGTCATGGCTAAACCTTCAAGTAAGGTTGTTAAAATTGCATCTTAGAATTTCCAACTAGGACATTGATTTTAGCATTTGAATCAGCATGTTTTGGCTCTAAGTTCCCAGCATTGCACCCTCTTTCCCTTCTTGAGTCTTTGCACTTGCTTGAGGGCAATCAAGATCTACGTTTGGAGGAGTTGATATGTATGATTTTTAACATGTTTTAGGAGTCTCATTCAGCCTATCTCTGAATACATATCTACTACATTCTCGTCATTTTAGAGTCCAAATAGCTTCATCCATTTGCATAGCACGCACATTGCATTTGAGGAGATTTCACACAAAAATAGAGTGTTCTTGACAGCTATAGATTAAAGGATAAGAGTAGCAGCACTTGGAGTCAATTGGAAGCAGAAGATGGTCAATTTTTGCACCAACACAAGAAGAGAGCTCGAGCTCGAGCTCGACCTTGAGCTCGGATGACCTCGAGCAGCGTTCGAGCCTTCAGTTAGTTTTCAAACCAACACCAGACGAGCTCGAGCTAGGTGTCGAGCTCGGGTGAAATCGATTTGTGCTCGAGCCTACGGCCGAGTGTTAAATGTGAGCGTTCAAGTCTTGTTTTGAGTGGATCGTGTCTTGAGCTACAGACTTTCAAACTCTTGGGTCTTTTCAGTGTTTGGGCCACACTTAAACTAAAGTCTACTGCATGTTGGACCACATATAATGGGCCAAATTGATCTAGGTTCAACCCGAAGTTAGTATAAATATTTTTATTTGTTGCAAAAAAACAAAGAACCTAGTTTTTATTTCTTTTGTGCAAGCGCTGTTTTTTGTAATCCCGAGTTCATTATTTATGTTACCTGCCGTGATTTTCACTGATGTTGTTCATTTTATGAATTATGAGTAGTTCACCTAGGTTTCTTGAAGATGGATTATAGTAGCGTGGATTCTAGGTTGCTTGAGGTAAGGAATGCTTATATATCGTCTGATTTGGTGTTGTTAACGCTAGTTTCATTCTGATCAACTAAAGCTTGTTCTGAGACGTTCTAGCACCCAATGGTTTTTGGTAGACTGTCTTACTGAACCACTTCAGAGATTCACACGCTTAGCTCGAGGGATCGAATGTCAAAGGTTTGAATCGGCTCCAAGCGAGTAGATCATTCATGCCAGTTAGGTTATCTAACGCCTATGGCGATAAGGTCTGTTAATAGCTTGATCGAGTATGTTTACCACGAGAGTGGATTCATTTCCTAGTGTTCTCGTTGGCTAGAGGTTAGCTCTATTGGGTGTGGTCAAGCGTCTAGTTGATCTAAGAGTCACACTAATCTATGATACTCACTCCTCAAGAACATGTTTCCACATCATTCTGCACTTGTTTTACTCACTACTCTATTTCAGTGCTTGCTTTGCTTATTTGCTTGTTTTTTTTTAAGTTTGATGCTTTATTTAGTTTATGCTTGTTATATTTAGGTTGGTAGATGAAAAAGTATTCACCGTGATTGGTTAAGATTAGAGTTGTTAGATGTATCTTAAGTGTTAATTACATGCCCATTTTGTTCGACAACCTTTTGTCCTGCATCAACACATAAGTACAATAGGATTTGGGAAATCAATTAAAATTTTGTTATCACACATGTCAAGAAAAAACCATTGCTTAACCTTGTGGTAACGCTCATTGTTCATTCCTGATGTGATCGTGAGCAGTACAGAAGCTAAGGAAGCTCACTCGCTCATTGCTGAAGGATCGTTCTCGCCACCAGCTATGCAAGTCTTCAACATCTACACTTTGAAGACTTCACCCGGTAATGATAACTAAGTAACTTAAGGTGAAGAGTCTGTACTCTTATTCCCATAGTTGAGTTTTGTCCCAATTGAGTTTTCTCAGCATGGTTTTTAATGAGGCAGATGAATCACTACGTTGAGTTGCTTAGAAGTCTTTACCATAGGGTAATAATGTACAAGTCATTATGACTTTGTACTTAGTTTATTTATAAGTGCACCAATTAGTGGGACGCTTCGTAGTTTTTATTTAAACACTTCGTTGTTTTTATTTAAGTTTCAGACTACATGTTGTTTTTGTTTAGAACTACATGTTGTTTGTTTTAGGGTTATATTTAAACCCAAGAACGTTGCTGTAAACTTCAGAGTTGAATGATTGCAAACACATTTCTTCTGAAAACGAGTTCTTCTCTAAATTTCTGATTCCTTGAACACGTTCTTCGAATCTGGGCTTTCATAACACGTTGTGAATTTGAATCCCTACTACCTATTCACCATCACATTTGCTTCTTCATCAACCCATCAGTTCTATTGTCTCACAAAGAATTGGCCATCGTATCTCATAAACATTATCAAACCCGCTCAAAACTCATCACTGTGTTTCTCACACTCCCACCTATCCGCTGCTCAAGTTTCATTCGGTTCTGAGTAATGTAGCCACGATTTTCAGAGCTCTATCCTAGGGAGGATCACATCAAGTGGTATCAGAGCTAGCTCTATCCTAGGGAGGATCACATCAAGTGGTATCAGAGCTACGCTCTTTCAAAGACCTATTGAAAAATCGTAGTGCTTCAGAAGCTGAATCTTCAGAACCACCTAGCCTCAATGAAGCTATCCGCCTCGCCAAGGGTAAAGCACACGTGGGAGGACCTTCTAGACAGCTACGCAGAACCATCAGATCGCCTATCAGAGGTGGAGAAGCTCTTCATAATCAGAGGAGAAACGCTGAGGGTTCAAGGAGAGCACAATCACGCCCACACCATGTTGCTGGACATTAGAATTTATGTGGAATCAGATCGTGAACATTCAGAAGAAGGTGAAAGATCAGATTATAGTCGTGAAAAGTTAAGGAGACCCAGAAACAGAGGCAATGCTTGAGATTATGATCCCTTGAGACAGAAGCTGAATCATGTCAAGATTCAATTTCCTCATTTCCATGGTACCAATGACCCAAAAGCTTACCTTGATTAGAAAGGAAGATGGAATCAAATTTTTTGGTTCAAGGGACATATGAGCTTAATAAGGTGAAGATAGCTATATCTGAATTCAATGGCTATGCACTCTTGTGGTGGGAACAGTTGGGACTCATGAGAGATCGACATAGAGAGCCTCCAATCACTACTTGGGATCAACTTACTGCACATATGAGGAAGAAGTTCGTTCCTCCACACTATCAGCGTGAGATTCTTAGCAAGCTTAGACGTCTCACTCAAGGAACTAAATCAGTTAGAGACTACTATCAGGAGCTGGAAACGTTAATGATCAGGGCTGATGTGAGAGAAAGTGAAGACATGGTGATGTCTAGGTTTCTTGGGGGACTTAACAGAGAGCTTCAGGATAAAGTAGAGCTCCAGAACTATGTAGATGTGCAAGAGATGGTCTATAAGGCAGAGTTGATTGAGTCACAACTCAAGAGGAGAATTGGCAGATCCACTTTCACTTCCAACATTCCAAAACCGAGAGAGTTCAACAAACCAGCCTCATTGAAGGACATCAAACCAGCGACAACAATAGTTAAAGAAGAGGATAAAACCGAGTTTAAACCCAGAAGTGGATCTTCTAGTAGCATCATCAGGTGTTTTAAATGTCAAGGAATGAGACATTACTCCAGAGATTGTCCTAACAAGAAAATGTTTCTGTTGAAAGAAGGAGGAGAGATTGTACCTCAAGATAGTTCAGAAAGTGAAACAGAAGTTGATTTAGAGGAAGAAGAATAACCAGCAGCAGTTGGAGAGATGTTAGTAGCACGCAGAACTTTGAGTGTTTAGATTCATCCAGATGATAGGGGACATCGTGAGAATCTCTTCCACACCAGATGCGTAGTTCAGGATAAGGTTTGCACCTTGATTGTTGATGGAGGCAGCTGCACCAATGCCGCCAGTAAGGAGATTGTGAAGAAGCATAATCTTAAGACTACTTCACATCCAAGACCGAATCAGCTGCAGTGATTAGACAACAAGGGAGCTATAACCGTTTCCCAGCAAGTACTCATCAAGTTGGCGATTGGGAAGTATGAAGATGAGTTGCTATGTGATGTGGTTCCTATGAAGAGTAGTTACGTTTTGTTGGGAAGGCCGTGGCAATATGACAGGCGAGTTCTTCATGATGGCTACACCAACAAGCAGATGTTTGAGTTTAAGGGATGTAAGATCACTCTTCTACCCCTCACACCAGGTGAAATCTACAAGGATCAACAGCATATGAACCGCAAGGATAAGGACAAAGTGTCTAACAGCATGTACATCAGTCACAACAAGTTCAACAAGCTTTTTGATCCAGAGATGACTACCTTTATGTTCGTTTATAAGGAGTCATTGGCGAGTACAAAATCAGCGGAAGAACTTCCTCATGAGGTGATTCAGATTATTGATGAGTATAAATACGTTTTTCCAGAGGAGATACCATCAGGTTTACCTCCAATTTGTGGGATTGAGCATCAGATTGACATAGTTCCGGGTTCAGTTTTGCCAAACAAACCGGCGTACAAAACCAACCCCGTGGAGACAAAGGAGCTTCAAAAGCAAGTAGGGGAGATAATGATTAAGGGCTATATTCATGAGAGTTTAAGCCCATGTGATGTACCAGTCTTGTTAGTGCCTAAGAAAGATGGGTCATGGAGGATGTGTGTAGACTGCAGAGCTATCAACAACATCACAGTGAAGTACAAACATATGATTCCAAGGCTTGATGACATGGTAGATGAGTTATGTGGATCCACCATCTTCTCCAAAATGGATTTGAAGAGTGGTTATCATCAGATCAGAATGAAGGAAAGGGATGAGTGGAAGACTGCATTCAAGACCAAGAAAGGGTTATATGAGTGGCTGGTTATGCCGTTTGGTCTCACCAATGCTCCCAGCACGTTCATGCGTCTTATGAATCACACTCTCAGATCGTTCATTGTGTTGTTTGTAGTAGTCTACTTCGATGATATACTCAACTACAACAAAGGGTTGGGAGAGCATTTAGAGCACATCCGCAGGGTTCTAGATGTTCTTTGCTCTCAATCTCTTTTTGGTAATTACTCTAAGTATTCATCTGTACTACTGAGGTTATTTTCTAGGTTTTATTGTAAGTGCATATGGAGTTAGAGTAGATGAAGAATATATCAAGGCAATCAAGGATTGGCCTACGCCTAAGAATGTTGGAGAAGTTAGAAGCATTCATGGACTTGCTGGATTTTATAGGCGATTTATTCAGAACTTTAGCACCATTAACATAAGTAATCAAGAAGGAAGTTGGATTCAGATGGGAAGAAGCACAAGAGTAGGCATTTTCAGCCTTGAAAGAGAAGCTTATCAATGCCCCACTTTTAGTTCTTCCTGATTTTAAGAAAACATTTGAAATTGAATGTGATGCCTCATGAGTTGGCATTGGAGCTATTTTGATGCAGGATAGGAAACCAGTTACATACTTCAGTGAGAAGCTAGAATGATCCACCAGCAACTAGCCAACCTATGACAAGGAGCTGTATGCATTGGGTAGAGCACTTCAAACATGGTAGCATTATTTGTGGCCTAAGGAGTTCGTCATTCACACCGATCATGAGTCCTTCAAGTACTTGAAAGGACAACAAAAGCTCAACAAGAGACACGCCAGATGGATGGAGTTTATTGAGACCTTCCCCTACGCTGTTAAGTACAAGAAAGGTAAAGATAATGTAGTCACAGATGCATTATTCAGAAGTACTCTCTAATCTCTACTTTAACTTCAAAGTTAAATGGTTTTGAGCACATTGTAGAGCTTTATGAGACTGACATTGATTTTGCTGAGAGCTATGGTAAATGCCATAAGTTTTCTTGTGATAAGTACTTTAGACATGATGGCTATTTATTCTAAAACAATCAATTGTGCAAACCAAGAGGATCCATCAGAGAACTATTGGCTAGAGAAGCTCATGGTGGCAGATTGGCTCGTCATTTTGGAGTTTCAAAGACCTTACTTGGATTGCAAGATCACTTCTATTGGCCTAACATGAAGTCAGACGTTGAGAAGGTTTGTTCTAGATGTGCTGTATGCAAAATGGCGAAGAGCAAGGTGCAGCCTCACAGTTTGTACACACCTCTCCCTATCCCTTCTCAGCCTTGGACTCATATTTCCATGGATTTCGTACTTGGCTTACCTCGAACCATAAATGGTAGAAATTCTATTTTTGTAGTTGTTGACAGGTTCAGCAAGATGGCACACTTTATAGCTATTCACAAGACCGATGATGATGTTAGTGTAGCTAACTTGTTTTTCAGGGAGATAGTTTGCTTGCATGGAATGCCTCAAGTGATAGTTTCAGATCGAGATACCAAGTCTTAGGACATTTTTGGAGGACTTTATGGGCTAAACTAGGAACTAAGCTCACGTTTTCAACGAGCTGTCACCCTCAAACTGATGGTCAAACCGAGGTGATGAACAGGACGTTGTCTACACTTCTCAGAGTGTTGGTTAGGAGCAACATCAAGTCATAGGAAGAATGCTTACCACACGTTGAGTTTGCCTACAATCCTGCTAAGCATTCTGCCACTCTTTTTTCTCCCTTTGAAATCGTTTATGGCTTTAATCCTCAGTCACCTCTAGACTTGATCCCTTTGCCTTTAAGTGTGAAATGTAGTTTAGATGGAAAAGAAAAGACTGAACAGATGAGGAAGATACACGCCAAAACTAAAGAGAATATAGAGAAGAAGACAAAGCAATATGAGAAGTATGCAAACAAGGGCCGGAAGGAGCTGATCTTTGAAGAAGGAGATTCGGTGTGGATTCACCTAAGGAAAGATCGATTTCCAGAAGAGAGGAAGAGCAAGCTTCAGCCACGAGTTGATGGACCATTTGAAGTCGTGAGGAGTATCAACAACAACGCCTATCAGATTGATATCCAAGGTAAGTACAACATATCTCCAACGCCCAACGTACAATATCTCCAACGTTCAATGTTGCAGATTTGGATTTGAGGACAAATCCTTTTGAAGAGGGAGAGGATGATGTGATCATGAGCATTACAGAAGCTAAGGAACCGGAGCTGGTAGGACCAATCACACGTTTGAGAGCTAAGGAGTTGGCTAAGGAAGCTCACTCGCTCATTGTTGAAGGATCGTTCTCGCCACCATCTATGCAAGTCTTCAACATCTACACTTTGAAGACTTCATTTGGTAATGATAACTAAATAACTTAAGGTGAGGAGTCTGTAATCTTTTTCCCATAGTTGAGTTTTGTCCCAATTGGGTTTTCTCAGCATGGTTTTTAATGAGGCAGATGAATCACTACGTTGAGTTGCTTAGGAGTCTTTACCATAGGGTAATAATGTATTGACTTTGTTAGTTTATTTAGAAGTGCACCAATTAGTGGGACACTTCGTTGTTTTATTTAAACGCTTCGTTTTTTTTATTTAAGTTTCAGACTACATGTTGTTTTTGTTTAGAACTACATGTTGTTTTGTTTTAGGGTTATATTTAAACCCAAGAACGTTGCTGTAAACTTCAGAGTTAAATGATTGCAAACACTTTTCTTCTGAAAACGAGTTCTTCTATAAATTTCTGATTCCTTGAACACGTTCTTCGAATCCGGGCTTTCATAACACGTTGTGAATTTGAATCCCTACTACCTATTCACCATCACATTTTCTCCTTCATCAATCCATCAGTTCTATTTTCTCACAAAGAATTGGCCATCGTATCTCAGAAACCCTATCAAACCCGCTCAAAACTCATCACCGTGTTTCTCACACTCGCATCTATCCGCTGCTCACTTTTCATTTGATTCCGAGTACTGTAACCACAATTGTCAGAGCTCTATCCTAGGGAGGATCACATCAATTCCCCTTTTTGGCAAATAAACAAAACACAAATATCACTTGATTTTTGAACTCGATATTCGTATCACAAGTCACTGTGCTATGTTACAACACAATGCTATATCAGAGATATCACTTGACTTATCAATTTATTGATACAATTGCTCACCTAAGCTCTTGGACCTCTTGATATAAATGCAATACAACCTTTTGTACATAAAGAACATATCATTTCTCTATTTTTTAGAATATGACTTTTTCTATACAAAATGATCCTCATAATTTATAGTATATTTTTATTTTATACATAAACAAAATTTTATGGTCAAAATATGCATAATACTAATTTTTAATTATAAATAATACTAAAACTAACTAAATTATTAAAATCTATGAAATTTATTAAAACTATTATTATCTAATAATAATGGTATTCAAATAAAAATATTCTTTTTATTTCTTTGTCTCTATATTTATATGATGTAATGAAACTTTATTTTAAATTAACTATAATTCTATTAATTTTATTATTAACTATTTAATATAAATAGATAAAATATGTAAACTTGAAAAGTAAAAAAACACCTTAAAATTAATAAATTAATTTAAAATAGAAAATAGAGTAAATTATTATAGCAAAAGTGAAAGAAATAGTACAAACCATTAGAAATGGTTTAAAGGAGCAAATTCTCTATATTTGAAAATTTAGAGTATCCTTACATGTATGTTATTGGTTCGACAATCATATATGCATATGGGTCACTTCTTGTCCATCCACTTCATCCAGCATTGAATTGTTTAAATACATTTTCATGAGTTGGAATTTGGAAACCGACTAGATGGATAAGACGAGGAGATTATCCCAATAGTGAGCCCAAAATTTTCGATTCTTTCACCTCATGTTTTACGGTGTCAAGTGAATGGGTCGTGGCATCCTAAAGAGACCATGAGATGAGAGTGAGGGTCGGGTTAAGTGTTCCTCGAAGACTAGTACTTTCTTGGGTTAGCAAGATTAATGTAAATGATGATCAACATTATATTTGAAGTGAAAGCTTTTGATTTGGGCAATGAAATGTAATCCTTCGATTGCTCTAGGATGTTGAAAAAGCTAGATGATCAATCGAATTAGCCAGTCTTTTGGTTACATTTTATGTCCATTGTGTGATGATATTTAAGTTCATAGAGCCCCTTCCCATGGGGATCTTATCAATCTATCATCAAATTTTAGCCGCAGAGATAGAATTCCAAAAATGATTTGAACGTGCAAATCCAGACACAAAGAGAGTGTTCTCTATTCGTGGTAAAGTTCACAAAAATCTCCATTCCTGTTGTTATTTTCCTGACTGAGTAAATCAAACAAAAATATCTGTTCCCCTTAATATTACAACCTTATGATGGTTACTAACATAACCTGAAAATGGTGTTTTCTTCTATTAACAATAATCAATACGTTCTACCTTGAAGGAGGATTTGCAGAGATGTTATAAGCAGATCTCTTGATAGAATCAATTCTCTGTAACCTAATCTGTTCTCTGAACTTTGCAATGAACGCATCAGCCTTTTTGTCCACGTCACTTCCACTAACTACTTCTTCCTCATGGACCTCATCTATCTTCTTCTCATCATCGTCATATTCTCTTCTTCTATGTTCTTCATCTTCCGATTCCTTGCTTCCCGAGAAACTTCTTCCTTCATTCTTCTTTATATCTTCTCTGATAATTCTTTCTTCCTTCGATTCCACGATTTGATCAGACCACCATACTTTTTTAGTTGAGTTTTTTTTCGCTGAACGTTCATCGAATCTCATCTTTTGTTCCGATGATTTTCTCCGTTCACTGCTTACTTTAAGTTTTGTCTGTGGCGACTTATAATAGTCAGCCGGTGGTGGTGGCGGCGGCGGAGGCGGTGAAGGAGGATGCAACTCACCACCTGCAAATTTCTTCTTGTTAACTGATGATTCTCTCCTCTCAACTCTGTAGATGCCGGGAGCCTTTTTCGACGCCGAGTTATAAAACGCTGGTAGAGGCGGCGGAGGAGGAGGAGGAGGAGGAGGCGGAGGTGGGTGAAATTCAGATGCGAGAGTAGGTAAAGGCGTCGACTTTCTTGGAGAAGAGAATGGTGTCAGATTCTTGATCAACGGTTGTGATTCAATTGTAGTGAGATTCTTAATCAACGGCTGAGATTCAGTCTCTTTTGATAATGATCTTGACCTCCATGGAATGGAGAAGGAAGAACATCACTGTTATCATCTCCGAGACTCTTCAAAAGTTCTCTTTTGGATCTCACCTTCTCCCATTGATCGGAATTACCGTTTCCGGAATCTAAACCTCGCGAGTAATTCAAGCTCCGAACAGGTAAAAGCAGAGGCTTTTCTCTGATCTCTGAACTAACTCGATCCACGAAACGAGTCTCGTGATCTTTGGAATGAACAACGTCAGGGATTTTCATATGGTACTTGTTCTTCCATGTCTGAAACTTACGTTGATCGCCTGAGAAATCATCAGATCCACTCTCGTGATCCACGTTAAAAACAGAGGATACGTCGAGAATCTTAGGCACAAACGAATGCGCATTGTTGTTATTATGATCGGCTTTGTGATCATTGGTGCTTCCTCTTCCCTCGTAGTTTCGACGGCTGAAGAGGCCGTAGGAGACGGCGATGCCGACTAAAACAAGGTGGACAAGCTCAAGGAGTCTGGTTTGGTTAGCTAGCTCCGGCGTCTGAGAAAGGAAGACAGGTACAACGGCGCAAAGCACAGCGAGGATAAGAGCTTTGAAGAGGAATAGAGAGTAGAATTTTCGAGGGTTTTGATCATCTTTGTTACCCAATCGGGTTGTTTTCTTCGAGCTTTTTGATTCCACCATTGGAGAGAATACAGTGTTGTAGAGGAGCTGTAAATGTTCTTTATTTTGGTGATGAAAGCAGAAAAAAGGATAAGTTAGTGGAAATGTTAAGACTTAGAGGTTAAGTTCTGTTTTTTTTTTTTCTTGTAAACGGAAGAAGAAGAAAGAGATTGAGGAGAACAAAATCTAAAATCCAAGTTGAAATGTGAATACACTACTCACTACTT
>JAKUCM010006212.1:0-11805 GCA_023374145.1 Lepidium sativum
CGAGATGCTGCAACACATGTACTTGAGGAAGTTGCGAACAAGGTTTGTAAGCCGCCATCAATTTGAAAGCAAACAGGCCGACCAAAATCTCAATAATAAAACGCGTAACAGAGGTGGTACTTCAGTCTAAATGACCAAGAAAGACGTACACTTGTTCAAAGTGTTCTCAACACGGCCATAATACGCACACTTGCCCATCAAAACAACCGTATACATGACCGTTTACTCATTCCCTGCCATAAATGTTGAAATTAAGTCCCCTTATGTATTTGTTAAATAAGTGATATGTAGGTATTAACTCCCATTATGTATGCTTAGGCTAATGTTATGTGCGTTTCTGTAACAGATATGAACCCAAAACCTACGTGACGTACAACAAATTATACATAACAGATACAAAAACCTATATAACGTCAAGCAAAACCTACACACCGTAAACAAGTCACACCCAAAACCTACATAACATCAATCAAAACCTACATAATGTAAAGCAAAACCTACAAAACATAAAACAAAACCTACACAATGTAGGTTTTCCCACCGTTATGTAGGTTTTTCTTCTTTTATGAAGGTTTTGATTCCGTAATGTAGTCTTCGCTTCCGTTATGTAGTTTTTCTGTTATGTAGGTTTTGATTCCGTTTTGTAGGCTTTAGTATACAATGTAGGTATTTTAATTTTACTTGTAGGTTTTGGTTCAAGTTATGCACGTTTTAGTTTTAATAATGTTGGGCCAATTATTGATCTTTTAGGGAGAGTTCAGGAAGCCAAAGTTTTCGCGGTACAACAAATATATGAACATCAGGCACATGTGACAAACAACACATCATTTAATGTTTTCAATATGACGGAGAGAAAATGTTTGTGCAAGAGGTATAACGTAGACAAAATTCCTTGTGTCCATGCCCTAGTTGCCGCCGAAAGTGCTACTCTTTCAATAGTCTATCTCACTCATTAATATTACCACACAACAACTTTGTACGATGCATACGCTAAGTGTATTAAAGCTCGAGATGCCGGAACACATGTACCTGAGGAGGTTGCGAACAAGGTTTGTAAGGCGCCATCAATTTAAAAGCAAACAGGCCGACCAAAATCTCAATAATAAAATACGTAATAGAGGTGGTACTTCAGTCTAAATGACCAAGAAAGACGTACACTTGTTCAAAGTGTTCCCAACACGGCCATAATACGCACACTTGCCCATCAAAACAACCGTATACATGACCGTTTACTCATTCCCTGCCACAAATGTTGAAATTAAGTCCCCTTATGTATTTGTTAAATAAGTGATATGTAGGTATTAACTCCCATTATGTATGCTTAGGCTAACGTTATGTGGGTTTCTGTAACAGATATGAACCCAAAACCTACGTGACGTACAGCAAATTATACATAACAGATACAAAAACCTATATAACGTCAAGCAAAACCTACACACCGTAAACAAGTCACACCCAAAACCTACATAACATCAATCAAAACCTACATAACGTAAAGCAAAACCTACAAAACATAAAACAAAACCTACACAACGTAGGTTTTCCCACCGTTATGTAGGTTTTGCTTCCTCTATGTAGGTTTTGATTCTGTAATGTAGGCTTCACTTCCGTTATGTCGTTTTTCTGTTATGTAGGTTTTGCTTCTGTTTTGTAGGTTTTAGTATACAATGTAGGTGTTTCAATTTTACTTGTAGGTTTTGGTTCAAGTTTTGCAGGTTTTAGTTTTAATGATGTTGGGCCAATTATTGATCTTTTAGGGAGAGTTCAGGAAGCAAAATTCCTTGTGTCCATGCCCTAGTTGCCGCCGAAAGTGCTACTCTTTCAATTGTCTATCTCACTCATTGGTATTACCACACAACAACTTTGTACGATGCATACCCTAAGTGTATTAAAGCTCGAGATGCCGGAACACATGTACCTGAGGAGGTTGCGAACAAGGTTTGTAAGGCGCCATCAATTTAAAAGCAAACAGGCCGACCAAAATCTCAATAATAAAATGCGTAATAGGGGTATTACTTCATTCTAAACGACCAAGGAAGACGTACACTTGTTCAAAGTGTTCTTAACACGACCATAATACGTGCACTTGCCCATCAAAACAATCGTATACATGACCTTTTACTCATTCTCTACCGTAAATATTGAAATTACGTCCCTTTATGTATTTGTTCAATAAGTGATATGTAGGTATTGACTCCCATTATGTATGCTTAGGCTAACATTATGTGGGTGTCCGTAACAGATATGAAACCAAAACCTACGTGATGTAGAGCAAATTATACATAACAGATACAAAACCTATATAACGTCAAGGAAAACCTACACACCGTAAACAAGTCATACCCAAAACCTACATAACATCAACCAAAACCTACATAACGTAAAGCAAAACCTACAAAACATAAAACAAAACCTACACAACGTAGGTTTTCCCACCGTTATGTAGGTTTTGCTTCCTCTATGTAGGTTTTGATTCTGTAATGTAGGCTTCACTTCCGTTATGTCGTTTTTCTGTTATGTAGGTCTTGCTTCCGTTTTGTAGGTTTTAGTATACAATGTAGGTGTTTCAATTTTACTTGTAGGTTTTGGTTCCAGTTTTGCAGGTTTTAGTTTTAATGATGTTGGGCCAATTATTGATCTTTTAGGGAGAGTTCAGGAAGCCAAACTTTTTGCGGTACAACAAATATATGAACATCAGGTACATGTGACAAACAACACATCATTTAATGTTTTCAATATGACGGAGATAAAATGTTTGTGCAAGAGGTATAACGTAGACAAAATTCCTTGTGTCCATGCCCTAGTTGCCGCCGAAAGTGCTACTCTTTCAATAGTCTATCTCACTCATTGGTATTACCATACAACAACTTTGTATGATGCATACGCTAAGTGTATTAAAGCTCGAGATGCTGCAACACATGTACTTGAGGAAGTTGCGAACAAGGTTTGTAAGCCGCCATCAATTTGAAAGCAAACAGGCCGACCAAAATCTCAATAATAAAACGCGTAACAGAGGTGGTACTTCAGTCTAAATGACCAAGAAAGACGTACACTTGTTCAAAGTGTTCTCAACACGGCCATAATACGCACACTTGCCCATCAAAACAACCGTATACATGACCGTTTACTCATTCCCTGCCATAAATGTTGAAATTAAGTCCCCTTATGTATTTGTTAAATAAGTGATATGTAGGTATTAACTCCCATTATGTATGCTTAGGCTAATGTTATGTGCGTTTCTGTAACAGATATGAACCCAAAACCTACGTGACGTACAACAAATTATACATAACAGATACAAAAACCTATATAACGTCAAGCAAAACCTACACACCGTAAACAAGTCACACCCAAAACCTACATAACATCAATCAAAACCTACATAATGTAAAGCAAAACCTACAAAACATAAAACAAAACCTACACAATGTAGGTTTTCCCACCGTTATGTAGGTTTTTCTTCTTTTATGAAGGTTTTGATTCCGTAATGTAGTCTTCGCTTCCGTTATGTAGTTTTTCTGTTATGTAGGTTTTGATTCCGTTTTGTAGGCTTTAGTATACAATGTAGGTATTTTAATTTTACTTGTAGGTTTTGGTTCAAGTTATGCACGTTTTAGTTTTAATAATGTTGGGCCAATTATTGATCTTTTAGGGAGAGTTCAGGAAGCCAAAGTTTTCGCGGTACAACAAATATATGAACATCAGGCACATGTGACAAACAACACATCATTTAATGTTTTCAATATGACGGAGAGAAAATGTTTGTGCAAGAGGTATAACGTAGACAAAATTCCTTGTGTCCATGCCCTAGTTGCCGCCGAAAGTGCTACTCTTTCAATAGTCTATCTCACTCATTGGTATTACCACACAACAACTTTGTACGATGCATACGCTAAGTGTATTAAAGCTCGAGATGCCGGAACACATGTACCTGAGGAGGTTGCGAACAAGGTTTGTAAGGCGCCATCAATTTAAAAGCAAACAGGCCGACCAAAATCTCAATAATAAAATACGTAATAGAGGTGGTACTTCAGTCTAAATGACCAAGAAAGACGTACACTTGTTCAAAGTGTTCCCAACACGGCCATAATACGCACACTTGCCCATCAAAACAACCGTATACATGACCGTTTACTCATTCCCTGCCACAAATGTTGAAATTAAGTCCCCTTATGTATTTGTTAAATAAGTGATATGTAGGTATTAACTCCCATTATGTATGCTTAGGCTAACGTTATGTGGGTTTCTGTAACAGATATGAACCCAAAACCTACGTGACGTACAACAAATTATATATAACAGATACAAAAACCTATATAACGTCAAGCAAAACCTACACACCGTAAACAAGTCACACCCAAAACCTACATAACATCAATCAAAACCTACATAACGTAAAGCAAAACCTACAAAACATAAAACAAAACCTACACAACGTAGGTTTTCCCACCGTTATGTAGGTTTTGCTTCCTCTATGTAGGTTTTGATTCTGTAATGTAGGCTTCACTTCCGTTATGTCGTTTTTCTGTTATGTAGGTTTTGCTTCTGTTTTGTAGGTTTTAGTATACAATGTAGGTGTTTCAATTTTACTTGTAGGTTTTGGTTCAAGTTTTGCAGGTTTTAGTTTTAATGATGTTGGGCCAATTATTGATCTTTTAGGGAGAGTTCAGGAAGCCAAACTTTTTACGGTACAACAAATATATGAACATCAGGTACATGTGACAAACAACACATCATTTAATGTTTTCAATATGACGAAGATAAAATGTTTGTGCAAGAGGTATAACGTAGACAAAATTCCTTGTGTCCATGCCCTAGTTGCCGCCGAAAGTGCTACTCTTTCAATAGTCTATCTCACTCATTGGTATTACCACACAACAACTTTGTATGATGCATACGCTAAGTGTATTAAAGCTCGAGATGCTGGAACACATGTACTTGAGGAGGTTGCGAACAAGGTTTGTAAGCTGCCACCAATTTGAAAGCAAACAGGCCGACCAAAATCTCATTAATAAAACGCGTAATAGAGGTGGTACTTCAGTCTAAATGACCAAGAAAGACGTACACTTGTTCAAAGTGTTCCCAACACGGCCATAATACGCACACTTGCCCATCAAAACAACCGTATACATGACCGTTTACTCATTCCCTGCCATAAATGTTGAAATTAAGTCCCCTTATGTATTTGTTAAATAAGTGATATGTAGGTATTAACTCCCATTATGTATGCTTAAGATAACGTTATGTGGGTTTCTGTAACAGATATGAACCCAAAACCTACGTGACGTACAGCAAATTATACATAACAGATACAAAAACCTATATAACGTCAAGCAAAACCTACACACCGTAAACAAGTCACACCCAAAACCTACATAACATCAATCAAAACCTACATAACGTAAAGCAAAACCTACAAAACATAAAACAAAACCTACACAACGTAGGTTTTCCCACCGTTATGTAGGTTTTTCTTCCTTTATGTAGGTTTTGATTCCGTAATGTAGTCTTCGCTTCCGTTATGTAGTTTTTCTGTTATGTTGGTTTTGCTTCCGTTTTGTAGGTTTTAGTATACAATGTAGGTATTTCAATTTTACTTGTAGGTTTTGGTTCAAGTTATGCACGTTTTAGTTTTAATGATGTTGGGCCAATTATTGATCTTTTAGGGAGAGTTCAGGAAGCAAAATTCCTTGTGTCCATGCCCTAGTTGCCGCCGAAAGTGCTACTCTTTCAATAGTCTATCTCACTCATTGGTATTACCACACAACAACTTTGTACGATGCATACCCTAAGTGTATTAAAGCTCGAGATGCCGGAACACATGTACCTGAGGAGGTTGCGAACAAGGTTTGTAAGGCGCCATCAATTTAAAAGCAAACAGGCCGACCAAAATCTCAATAATAAAATGCATAATAGGGGTATTACTTCATTCTAAACGACCAAGGAAGACGTACACTTGTTCAAAGTGTTCTTAACACGACCATAATACGTGCACTTGCCCATCAAAACAATCGTATACATGACCTTTTACTCATTCTCTACCGTAAATATTGAAATTACGTCCCTTTATGTATTTGTTCAATAAGTGATATGTAGGTATTGACTCCCATTATGTATGCTTAGGCTAACATTATGTGGGTGTCCGTAACAGATATGAAACCAAAACCTACGTGATGTAGAGCAAATTATACATAACAGATACAAAACCTATATAACGTCAAGGAAAACCTACACACCGTAAACAAGTCATACCCAAAACCTACATAACATCAACCAAAACCTACATAACGTAAAGCAAAACCTACAAAACATAAAACAAAACCTACACAACGTAGGTTTTCCCACCGTTATGTAGGTTTTGCTTCCTCTATGTAGGTTTTGATTCTGTAATGTAGGCTTCACTTCCGTTATGTCGTTTTTCTGTTATGTAGGTCTTGCTTCCGTTTTGTAGGTTTTAGTATACAATGTAGGTGTTTCAATTTTACTTGTAGGTTTTGGTTCAAGTTTTGCAGGTTTTAGTTTTAATGATGTTGGGCCAATTATTGATCTTTTAGGGAGAGTTCAGGAAGCCAAACTTTTTGCGGTACAACAAATATATGAACATCAGGTACATGTGACAAACAACACATCATTTAATGTTTTCAATATGACGGAGATAAAATGTTTGTGCAAGAGGTATAACGTAGACAAAATTCCTTGTGTCCATGCCCTAGTTGCCGCCGAAAGTGCTACTCTTTCAATAGTCTATCTCACTCATTGGTATTACCACACAACAACTTTGTATGATGCATACGCTAAGTGTATTAAAGCTCGAGATGCTGCAACACATGTACTTGAGGAAGTTGCGAACAAGGTTTGTAAGCCGCCATCAATTTGAAAGCAAACAGGCCGACCAAAATCTCAATAATAAAACGCGTAACAGAGGTGGTACTTCAGTCTAAATGACCAAGAAAGACGTACACTTGTTCAAAGTGTTCTCAACACGGCCATAATACGCACACTTGCCCATCAAAACAACCGTATACATGACCGTTTACTCATTCCCTGCCATAAATGTTGAAATTAAGTCCCCTTATGTATTTGTTAAATAAGTGATATGTAGGTATTAACTCCCATTATGTATGCTTAGGCTAATGTTATGTGCGTTTCTGTAACAGATATGAACCCAAAACCTACGTGACGTACAACAAATTATACATAACAGATACAAAAACCTATATAACGTCAAGCAAAACCTACACACCGTAAACAAGTCACACCCAAAACCTACATAACATCAATCAAAACCTACATAATGTAAAGCAAAACCTACAAAACATAAAACAAAACCTACACAATGTAGGTTTTCCCACCGTTATGTAGGTTTTTCTTCTTTTATGAAGGTTTTGATTCCGTAATGTAGTCTTCGCTTCCGTTATGTAGTTTTTCTGTTATGTAGGTTTTGATTCCGTTTTGTAGGCTTTAGTATACAATGTAGGTATTTTAATTTTACTTGTAGGTTTTGGTTCAAGTTATGCACGTTTTAGTTTTAATAATGTTGGGCCAATTATTGATCTTTTAGGGAGAGTTCAGGAAGCCAAAGTTTTCGCGGTACAACAAATATATGAACATCAGGCACATGTGACAAACAACACATCATTTAATGTTTTCAATATGACGGAGAGAAAATGTTTGTGCAAGAGGTATAACGTAGACAAAATTCCTTGTGTCCATGCCCTAGTTGCCGCCGAAAGTGCTACTCTTTCAATAGTCTATCTCACTCATTGGTATTACCACACAACAACTTTGTACGATGCATACGCTAAGTGTATTAAAGCTCGAGATGCCGGAACACATGTACCTGAGGAGGTTGCGAACAAGGTTTGTAAGGCGCCATCAATTTAAAAGCAAACAGGCCGACCAAAATCTCAATAATAAAATACGTAATAGAGGTGGTACTTCAGTCTAAATGACCAAGAAAGACGTACACTTGTTCAAAGTGTTCCCAACACGGCCATAATACGCACACTTGCCCATCAAAACAACCGTATACATGACCGTTTACTCATTCCCTGCCACAAATGTTGAAATTAAGTCCCCTTATGTATTTGTTAAATAAGTGATATGTAGGTATTAACTCCCATTATGTATGCTTAGGCTAACGTTATGTGGGTTTCTGTAACAGATATGAACCCAAAACCTACGTGACGTACAGCAAATTATACATAACAGATACAAAAACCTATATAACGTCAAGCAAAACCTACACACCGTAAACAAGTCACACCCAAAACCTACATAACATCAATCAAAACCTACATAACGTAAAGCAAAACCTACAAAACATAAAACAAAACCTACACAACGTAGGTTTTCCCACCGTTATGTAGGTTTTGCTTCCTCTATGTAGGTTTTGATTCTGTAATGTAGGCTTCACTTCCGTTATGTCGTTTTTCTGTTATGTAGGTTTTGCTTCTGTTTTGTAGGTTTTAGTATACAATGTAGGTGTTTCAATTTTACTTGTCGGTTTTGGTTCAAGTTTTGCAGGGTTTAGTTTTAATGATGTTGGGCCAATTATTGATCTTTTAGGGAGAGTTCAGGAAGCAAAATTCCTTGTGTCCATGCCCTAGTTGCCGCCGAAAGTGCTACTCTTTCAATAGTCTATCTCACTCATTGGTATTACCACACAACAACTTTGTACGATGCATACCCTAAGTGTATTAAAGCTCGAGATGCCGGAACACATGTACCTGAGGAGGTTGCGAACAAGGTTTGTAAGGCGCCATCAATTTAAAAGCAAACAGGCCGACCAAAATCTCAATAATAAAATGCGTAATAGGGGTATTACTTCATTCTAAACGACCAAGGAAGACGTACACTTGTTCAAAGTGTTCTTAACACGACCATAATACGTGCACTTGCCCATCAAAACAATCGTATACATGACCTTTTACTCATTCTCTACCGTAAATATTGAAATTACGTCCCTTTATGTATTTGTTCAATAAGTGATATGTAGGTATTGACTCCCATTATGTATGCTTAGGCTAACATTATGTGGGTGTCCGTAACAGATATGAAACCAAAACCTACGTGATGTAGAGCAAATTATACATAACAGATACAAAACCTATATAACGTCAAGGAAAACCTACACACCGTAAACAAGTCATACCCAAAACCTACATAACATCAACCAAAACCTACATAACGTAAAGCAAAACCTACAAAACATAAAACAAAACCTACACAACGTAGGTTTTCCCACCGTTATGTAGGTTTTGCTTCCTCTATGTAGGTTTTGATTCTGTAATGTAGGCTTCACTTCCGTTATGTCGTTTTTCTGTTATGTAGGTCTTGCTTCCGTTTTGTAGGTTTTAGTATACAATGTAGGTGTTTCAATTTTACTTGTAGGTTTTGGTTCCAGTTTTGCAGGTTTTAGTTTTAATGATGTTGGGCCAATTATTGATCTTTTAGGGAGAGTTCAGGAAGCCAAACTTTTTGCGGTACAACAAATATATGAACATCAGGTACATGTGACAAACAACACATCATTTAATGTTTTCAATATGACGGAGATAAAATGTTTGTGCAAGAGGTATAACGTAGACAAAATTCCTTGTGTCCATGCCCTAGTTGCCGCCGAAAGTGCTACTCTTTCAATAGTCTATCTCACTCATTGGTATTACCATACAACAACTTTGTATGATGCATACGCTAAGTGTATTAAAGCTCGAGATGCTGCAACACATGTACTTGAGGAAGTTGCGAACAAGGTTTGTAAGCCGCCATCAATTTGAAAGCAAACAGGCCGACCAAAATCTCAATAATAAAACGCGTAACAGAGGTGGTACTTCAGTCTAAATGACCAAGAAAGACGTACACTTGTTCAAAGTGTTCTCAACACGGCCATAATACGCACACTTGCCCATCAAAACAACCGTATACATGACCGTTTACTCATTCCCTGCCATAAATGTTGAAATTAAGTCCCCTTATGTATTTGTTAAATAAGTGATATGTAGGTATTAACTCCCATTATGTATGCTTAGGCTAATGTTATGTGCGTTTCTGTAACAGATATGAACCCAAAACCTACGTGACGTACAACAAATTATACATAACAGATACAAAAACCTATATAACGTCAAGCAAAACCTACACACCGTAAACAAGTCACACCCAAAACCTACATAACATCAATCAAAACCTACATAATGTAAAGCAAAACCTACAAAACATAAAACAAAACCTACACAATGTAGGTTTTCCCACCGTTATGTAGGTTTTTCTTCTTTTATGAAGGTTTTGATTCCGTAATGTAGTCTTCGCTTCCGTTATGTAGTTTTTCTGTTATGTAGGTTTTGATTCCGTTTTGTAGGCTTTAGTATACAATGTAGGTATTTTAATTTTACTTGTAGGTTTTGGTTCAAGTTATGCACGTTTTAGTTTTAATAATGTTGGGCCAATTATTGATCTTTTAGGGAGAGTTCAGGAAGCCAAAGTTTTCGCGGTACAACAAATATATGAACATCAGGCACATGTGACAAACAACACATCATTTAATGTTTTCAATATGACGGAGAGAAAATGTTTGTGCAAGAGGTATAACGTAGACAAAATTCCTTGTGTCCATGCCCTAGTTGCCGCCGAAAGTGCTACTCTTTCAATAGTCTATCTCACTCATTGGTATTACCACACAACAACTTTGTACGATGCATACGCTAAGTGTATTAATGCTCGAGATGCCGGAACACATGTACCTGAGGAGGTTGCGAACAAGGTTTGTAAGGCGCCATCAATTTAAAAGCAAACAGGCCGACCAAAATCTCAATAATAAAATACGTAATAGAGGTGGTACTTCAGTCTAAATGACCAAGAAAGACGTACACTTGTTCAAAGTGTTCCCAACACGGCCATAATACGCACACTTGCCCATCAAAACAACCGTATACATGACCGTTTACTCATTCCCTGCCACAAATGTTGAAATTAAGTCCCCTTATGTATTTGTTAAATAAGTGATATGTAGGTATTAACTCCCATTATGTATGCTTAGGCTAACGTTATGTGGGTTTCTGTAACAGATATGAACCCAAAACCTACGTGACGTACAGCAAATTATACATAACAGATACAAAAACCTATATAACGTCAAGCAAAACCTACACACCGTAAACAAGTCACACCCAAAACCTACATAACATCAATCAAAACCTACATAACGTAAAGCAAAACCTACAAAACATAAAACAAAACCTACACAACGTAGGTTTTCCCACCGTTATGTAGGTTTTGCTTCCTCTATGTAGGTTTTGATTCTGTAATGTAGGCTTCACTTCCGTTATGTCGTTTTTCTGTTATGTAGGTTTTGCTTCTGTTTTGTAGGTTTTAGTATACAATGTAGGTGTTTCAATTTTACTTGTAGGTTTTGGTTCAAGTTTTGCAGGTTTTAGTTTTAATGATGTTGGGCCAATTATTGATCTTTTAGGGAGAGTTCAGGAAGCCAAACTTTTTACGGTACAACAAATATATGAACATCAGGTACATGTGACAAACAACACATCATTTAATGTTTTCAATATGACGAAGATAAAATGTTTGTGCAAGAGGTATAACGTAGACAAAATTCCTTGTGTCCATGCCCTAGTTGCCGCCGAAAGTGCTACTCTTTCAATAGTCTATCTCACTCATTGGTATTACCACACAACAACTTTGTACGATGCATACGCTAAGTGTATTAAAGCTCGAGATGCTGGAACACATGTACTTGAGGAGGTTGCGAACAAGGTTTGTAAGCCGCCATCAATTTGAAAGCAAACAGGC
>JAKUCM010006213.1:0-40806 GCA_023374145.1 Lepidium sativum
TGGAACAGAATTGATTGCATTGACGCTGAGGTATAATGAGCTCTATCAGAATTCCTAGTTTACATAAAAATATGAGTCTAATCTATAGAAACAAAGTCATGAGTCTCTCCTCTCATTTTCCAGTCATGAACCTTGACTTGGTATCACTATCACAAATAAACAAAGCTCTTTTCTATGCAGAGTATTTAAACATTCTGTAGAGAAATTGGATCTTCGTGGCGAAAGCTCCATTAACGCAGAATGGATGGCTTACATTGGAGGCTTCGTTAATCTAATTTCTCTAAATCTTTCAGATTGTCTGAGAATCAACAATTCCACCCTCTGGCCTATCACAGGTTTGATAAACGAAATATGTACTGATTTTGCAAAAAGTTGATGACATATGCAAGCTTTTTATATGAAATTGTATTTCAGGACTAACAAGTTTGACGGAGTTGGATCTTTCGAGATGTTCAAAGATTACGGATGCTGGTATAAATCACCTCAAGTCTGTTGCCAATCTGGAAAAGTTATGGATTTCACAGACGAGTGTTACAGAGGCTGGAATTTCTCTTCTTGCTTCACTGAAACACTTGTCTCTCCTAGATTTGGGTGGCTTACCTGTAACTGATCACAACTTGACTTCTCTCCAGGTACAAGATTTTTGCCTTCTTTTAGTCACTTATGCTGTAGTAGTGATAATTTTTAAACGATTTAGTCAAATGAACCCATATTCTATGCAAAATGAACTTCAAATGTGTGTGAAGTTTAGTATTATTGCGATAAGATGTTTTTTTGTCCAATTTTATTTATTACATAAATGTCTGTGTGTAAATAACAATAAACATCTATGTGTCTAAGTGTTCAGTCTTTCTAAACATTTCTTACCTCCGGTTCCTTTTGCTCCTCAGGCACTGAAAAAGCTAGAGTACCTCGACATCTGGGGAAGCAACATAACCAACCAAGGAGCTATCAGTATTCTCGAATTTTTAAAGTTGAGCTTCCTCAATCTCTCATGGACCAGCGTCACACAAGCTCCTAACCTACCGCACCTTGAATGCTTACATATGAACAAGTGTGTCATTGTCTCCATATCAACAACAAATAGCTCTGCATTAGCTTCCTTAAAAAAGCTAGTTTTATCTGGAGCTACTTTCAGTGCTGAAACAGAGACCTTCTCCTTTACCAACTAAACCTGTATAAACTATTTGGACGTTTCCAAGACTTCCCTTCAAAACTTCAGTTTCTTGGAAACTATGATTACCTGGAACATCTTGATCTGAGTTCCACAGCTTTCGGTGATGATTCTGTTGAGTTTGTAGCCTGTGTTGGCGAGAATCTGAGGAATCTTAATGTCTCGGATACAAAAATCACTTCTTCTGGGGTCGGGATTCTTGCAGGACATGTGCCGCAACTCGAGACATTATCTCTGTCCCAGACATCTGTTGACGACCTTTCTGTCTTATTTGTAAGCACCATGATGCCTTGCATTAAATCCCTTGACTTGAGCATGACCAGTATCCGAGGTATGAATGAGCTTTCTATATAGCATAAAGTGGGTAATGACTGATCAAAATATAATAACGCTACTCTTTTTTTTCAGGATTTATCGAGCAAGAGCCTCTACAAGAAGAAGAAGCAAAGCCATCGCTAGCAGCGCTACAATCTCTAACTTCCCTTAAAACCCTGAGTCTAGAACATCTGTACCTAAGCGACAGTGCTCTTTCCCCTCTGAGTAGCCTAGCCGGATTAACACATCTGTCTCTCAGAAGTACTTCCCTCACAGATTCAATCCTCCACCATCTCTCCTCTCTCCTAAGTCTAGTCAGCCTCAGCGTCCGAGATGGAGTATTGACCAACCGTGGTCTCGAGAAGTTTAGACCACCGTTAAATCTAAGAACACTTGACCTCAAAGGTTGGGGGGGGGGGGGGGGGGGGGGGGGGGGGGGGGGGGGGGGGGGGTAACAAAAGACGTAGTCGCTGGCCTCTGCAAAAGGTACTCTCACATTAAAGTGAGGCATGACTTTGTTCATGAATCTTCTTTTATCGACCAAAATCAGGTAGGGAGGAGAAGGAACAACCAGAGGCCAGAGAGCTCTGCTGCTGTTCCCAGGAGTTTCTTAGGTACGCCCTTTTCTCACTAACGTGTTCTGTAACAGTCCATAAAAAGGATTAAGAAAAGAGGATGGCTCAAAGTTTGAATGTGTAATTTTTTATGGTTACAGATCAGAGGATTAAGTATAATAGAAAAGAGTTGGTTGCTCTACAAAATTCACCCTTGTCGAGATCGCTTCCACGGGAAGAAGAATATGCAGTGTGTAATACAGTACAAAAGAGTAACGAAGCTTTATTTCACAATTCAAGAGAATCGATGTTCAACAAACCCCAATTCCGACTTATCAGTCAAGAATCAAGTTCAAGCAAAATTCAAGAGCTAAGCAAGCTTCTCTAGGAAGAATTACAGTGAGAACGAAAGAGAAGAAAGAAGAAAAATGATCAATTCAGTTACGAAGAAAAAACACATAATGTAAAACGGTTCTTTACTATCGAGTCTCGTATTTATATCACCATTGATCTTCTTAATTAATATGAATCTCCTCCCTACACGTGTCCTTTGTACTCCAACTTCAATAAGTTGTATCAAATCTTCCCCTTTTGTGAAATCTTGACCTCAAGATTCGAAATGAGGGTACCGACGCTGAAGATCGAGTAGAATTCCCAAGTGGCTTCATCAACTCCTTGATTAGTTCACTTCACCAATACTTGAATGACTGCTCTGCCTTGACGCTGTACCATTCTCCTCTCTAATATAACCTCTGGTTCCTTAGTCATAACATCAAGAAGTACAGAGAGCAAATCTGATGAAACGTCATCATGTCCCAAACACAACTTCAATTGTGACACATGAAACACTGGGTGTATACGCGAATAACTCGGTAGTGCCAACTTATAAGCCGTCTTACCGCATGTATCAATCATTTTGTAAGGTTCATAATACTTCAAAGCTAACTTCTCACTCGAACGTACAACCACAGATTGTTGCCTGTAAGGTTGTAGTTTAACAAAAACATAATCCCCTAAGCGGAAACTCCTCTCAGAACGTTTACGATTGGCCGTTTGTTGCATACGATGCTGAGCCCGCAAAAGGTGAAACTTGAGTATCAGTAGCATATTCTTCATATCCTGTAAACTCTTGGCCACAACGGCAACCTTAGACTCCCCTGGCAGATAGGGTAAATGAATGGGTGGTGGTTTCCCGTAAACAGCCTCGTAAAGAGACATTTGTGTGGCAGTATGGAAGTTAGTGTTATACCAGAACTCGACTAATGATAGCCACTTAGCCCATTCATGACGGCGGTCACTACACATACACCGAAGATAGGTCTCTAAGCATCTATTAACCACCTCTGTCTGCCCGTCAGTTTGAGGGTGATAGGGTGTAGAATAATGTAATGAAACTCCCTGCAGCTTGAACAATTCACTCCATAAATCACTCAAGAAGATCGTGTCCCTATCACTGACAATAGTCTCAGGTAAACCATGAAGTTTAAAGACCGAATCAAGAAAAGCTTGAGCTACTGAGGTGGCTGTATAAGGGTGTGCTAATGGCATAAAATAGGCCGCCTTAGACAATCTATCAACCACCACGTAAATCACCGAATAACTAAAAGACAACGGTAAAGCAGTGATAAAGTCCATCGAAATTCCGGACCAAACAGATTTAGGAATTGGTAAAGGTTGAATAAGACCTGGATACGCTGCGGTATCATACTTGCATCGTTGAAAAATGCCGCAACTCCTCACATAGGCCTGTATATCCTTATGCATCCCTTTCTAATAGAAAAGACTCTTCACCCTTTGTAAAGTCACATCTTTTCCCGAGTGGCCACTACTGCTGGATCCGTGCAACCATTCTAATATCTAATTGCGTAATGATAAAACTTGTGGAACCACGAACTTTGATTTCCGTCTCAATATATCTTGACTCCAAGAGTAATATTTCTTTGTAGTCGGACTCTGTTTTAACTCTTCTATCAATGCCTTTATCTGATTATCTTCACTGTAAGCTGCCTGAATATTTTTCAAATAGTCGCAATAAAAAACAGACATAGCCATATGCAAAATCTCGGCCCCTTCTACACGAGATAAGGCGTTAGCCACCAGGTTTTCCTTACCCATTCTATACTGGATTTTATAGTCAAATTCCAACAACTTAGGCAACCACTGTTGTTGAATTGGTGTATTCAACCTTTGCTCCAATAGGTACTTAAGGCTTCGTTGATCGGTTTCGATTATGAAATGACTATTTAACAAGTAGTGCCTCCATTTCTGAACCGCAAAGACGACTGCCAACAACTCCTTCTCATATATCGACAACTGCAGTTGCTTACCTTGTAAATGACGGCTGATATACGCCAAAGGATGCCCGTCCTACATTAATACAGCTCTGATTCCCTGACCACATGCGTATGTCTCGACTACAAATGGCTTCTCAAAGTTAGGGAGGGCCAATACTGGTGTTGTACACAAGGTTGTCTTCAATGAATCAAAGGTTTCTTGAGCTTCCGAAGACCAGAAGAATGCATCCTTCTTCGTGAGACAAGTAAGAGGTCTCGTTATGGTCCCGAAATTATGCACAAACCTTCTGTAATAGCCTTCTAAGCCCAAAAATCCTCGTAGATGCTTCAAGCTCCTTGGAACTGGCCAATCAGCTATTGCTTGCAATTTTACTGGATCAATTGAAACTCCTTCTGCTTGTATATAATTTCCAAGATACTCCACTCTGGCAGCCGCAAAATCACACTTACTCATCTTAGCAAACAAACTGTGTTGCCTCATTAACCCAAATACACCTCGCAAATGCTCACCATGAGACTCCAAATTTGAGCTGTAAATGAGGATATCGTCAAAGAATGGTCTGAAAACTTCACTAATTAACCCTTGAAAAGTTGTCGGAGCGTTTGTAAGGCAGAATAGCATCACAACATACTCATAATGTTTGTTGTGTGTCTTAAAGGCGGTCTTATGAATGTCTTCGGGCTCCATCCGCACCTGATGATATCCGGCTTTCAAATCGATTTTGGAATATACTCTGGACCCTCCTACTCGTCCATTAAATCTTCAATTAGTGGTATAGGGAACCTATCTTTCACTGTCAACGAGTTCAGTCCTCTATAATCAACACATAACCTCCAGTTACCACCATCTTTTTTCTTGACCAGAACCACAGGAGATGCATAGGGGCTCGAAGGTTGAATGGTGCCTTGAACAAGCAGCTTTTGTACCATACTTTCTATCTCATTCTTCTGTTGTACCGCATAACGATAAGGCCTCTGGTTAACCGGGTCAGAGCCTTCTAACAAAGGAATGCGATTATTATGAGCCCCCCTGAAAGGTGGTAAACTCCTTGGTTCCTCAAACAAGTCTTGAAATTCCTCTAATAGCAACCGAATTAGCTCTGGAATCTCTGGAGGTTGAGGATTTGTTGTAAAGGTATACAATTTACTCTTGGATTCCTCTTCACTGTCGGCTACATTGGCCCATATCATAGACAGTTGAATGTCTTGGTCAGCTTTTTTGTTAAGCTTCTCAGCTTTTACTGTCCTTACCAACACACTCTTACTTCCATGCAACAACACCTTACGGTTGTTGTATTGAAATTTCATGGTGAGTTGTCTAAAATTAAAGGTATCCTCCCCTTAAAGTTTCCAAACATTGAATACCCAGCACCATGTCAATACTTTTCAACGGAATTACCATAAAATCTGCTTCAGAGGTGGTCCCTTGAAAAGTCCACTGAAACTTCTTAATCTTGCCTAACACTTGTAGTTGATTCCCATCCGCCACAGAAACTCTAGCTGACCCTGCTGAACGAAGTCTTGCTCCCAGCTTCTCTGCCATCACAGGATTGATGAAATTTTGAGTTGAACCTGAGTCTATTAACACAAATAGAGCTTGCTTCCCATGTAATCCTTTCACCCTCAAAGTGTTATAATTCGTGATACCAATCATAACATTCACTGATATACGAGCGAAGTCCCCTACCTACTCTGACATAACCTCGCTAACACCTTCCTCTTCTATCTCTAAGTAATATAGTTGAACCTTCTTATGTGTCAAAAAATGTTCGGGAGTGAACTTCTCATCGTAATGATAGCATAATCCTTTGGTACGACGATCGCTCATTTCTTGAGCTGTCAAGAACTTCTTCCTAGTAGCAACCCCTTCCCCAGTTCTATCCAAAAGCTATAATGGAGCCTTACCAACATGCCTCTTATACTCTAATAACCCCTTCTGTTGTGCAGGGAACCTTCCACTAAACCCTGCAGTTCCCATTGCTTTAGGTGGATGCGCTTGTTCATACAATTTTCCCAAAAGGAAACAATGTCGAATGGACTTAGGCTCAAACATTCTAACGTTCATTTGAGTCTCTAAACACAACCCTGCAAAATAATTCTCTAGCAACATCTGCTCACCCATACCCAATCTGATACGTATTAGTTCAAATTTATTGTGGTATTCCACAATCCCATTGGTTTCCAACAAGAATTTGAGCTCAGAAACAAGATCATCTAACACCTCCTCGAACCTGTCTTTCAGTACCGATTTGTACATTTCCCAATCGTTAATTCCTTCTGCTGTCACATTATGCAAATAAGTTTGATGCCAAGTTGCCGCAACACCCTCAAAGTGAATGGAACCTATATTGACCTTTAGATTTTTTGGTGTTCGATCGATATCAAAGAATTGTTCCGCCTTAAACAACCAATCTTTGATTCTATCTCCGTTAAACCTAGAGAAATCGATTCGACCTAATCTAGTCATTCCAGAGTAAGAATTTTCCTTACCCGCGCGTGATTGTCGCGAAGAATCTGGTTGAGAGTTTGCTCACGACTGTTGATTAGCCTCAGTCTCAATCGGTTTATGCGCCACCGTCATCAGCCTCACCGCTTCGTACATTTCCGATAATCGCTTCTCCATCCTTTCTTGATACGCATCAATTTTCAGATTCATTGCCTCTGCGACTTCGCGAGCCAAAATTTCTTGCTGCGCGGACTGTGTCGTGGACCTCGTCTCCGACATTGTTAACAATCGATCTGAGGAAAGAGCTTGCTCTGATACCTTTAATACAGTACAAAAGAGTAACGAAGCTTTATTTCACAATTCAAGAGAATCGATGTTCAACAAACACCAATTCCGAGTTACCGGTCAAGAATCAAATTCAAGAAAGATTCAAGAGCTAAGCAAGCTTCTCTAGGAAGAATTACAGAGAGAACGAAAGAGAAGAAAGAAGAAAAATGATCAATTCAGTTATGAAGAAAAAACAGAGAATGTAAAAACTGTTCTTTAATATCGAGTCTTGTATTTACATCCACCATTGATCTTCTTAAGTAATATGAATCTCCTCCCTACACGTGTCCTTTGTACTCCAGCTTCAATAAGCTCTATCAGTGTGCCGGAGATTCTAGCTGATCTCCAATGATCCACTACAGTTTGACCAAAAGGGTGTGTATTTCCACTGAAATTTAGAAAGATCTGAGTATCTGTCTTCTGGACAGATGTGACCTCATTTTTACTTACTCGAAATTGTAAGTTGTTTAAGAAAGATATTTGTAAATTGTAAGTTATTTCCACTAATTTGTACTTCGTTTAGTAATTGCAGAACTTACTTTACTCCGATGTAGTTCTCAATTTGACCTTTGTAGTCTGATAAATCTTACGAACAAACAGAAAAACGGAGACAGCGTAATGTATTTGGGATGTGTTTAAATAAAACTTATATAGAATTACAGTATGTAACATAAACTTAAGATTCCAAGGAAAAAAGAAAAGTGTAGCAGCTCTGATCTGACTGATGCTATGAAATATCGAAATATTGTACACAAATGTCAGAAGAGCCTATTAGCTGAAAGAAGAAATAAATAAATAAAAACAGAAGCGCCTATTAACAGTCTTCGTCTTCGTCATGCAAATTGAGAGACCCGAGAGAAGAAGCCAAGAGAGCGAGTAATGGTACCGTAAGGAGCAATCTACTGTCTAGAAGCTAAGCTTGCATTCGTGATCTTGTACATTTCATCAACCACATTCTGTAAGATCAGAAAGAGACTCTGTTAATACTTAATACCAGTAGATATTTTACGAATTACGTATTTCATTACACAACCGAGGTTTTTTTTTGTATTACCTGGTAGTATTTCAGTAATTGAGGTCTTTTCTTTTTGAAGGTCGGGGTGAGAAGATCGCGTTCCATGTCAAACGGCACTGGGTCTAGATGAACCGCCTTGATGATTTCGAACCCTTTCATCTGTAAAATTGAGCACCATGGTTTATAAAATTACACAACAAAGAATCATGAATCCTAATGGAAAACTCAAATGAAATAAGGATAAGGTTATAACCTTTTTCTCTTTGGCCATTTTAACAAGTTCTCCCAGTATGAATTCCTTTGCCTTTGCATTTTGGCAGAGAGCGCTGTAGTCACCGCTCACACCGTTATCTGCAGCCCAGCGTTCAAGGATATGCTGGTTTGGATTGGCAACCGCGACTAGGAAGGACTCGAAGCTGTTTCCGTACACCCACACCTAACAAAGTTGATGAAAAGACGAGGGAGTTTGAAATTATTTTTATTCGATAAACATCTTTACCAAATCTATGTGTGTGTGAGAGAGAAGACTGCAAATCAGTAGCTATACTTACGGAATCAACAGCTTGCACTTCACCATAGATATTTTCTATGTTTTCGACCGCAACATACTCTCCTTGTGAGAGTTTAAAGATATTCTTCTTCCTGTCAATTATCTTCATGCTTCCATTTGGTTGCCACTCACCAACATCACCTATTGTGAAGAAGCAGAGTGTGAGAAGAACGCGCCGCATTATGAAAACAGATATTCTAGCTAGTTCTTAAATAACCCTACAATACGTTTTCTTATTTGTACTAAAATAATACAGGCTCAGGGAAACAAATACCAGTGTGGAGCCATCCATCAACGAGAACCTCTTTCGTGAGGTCTTCGCGTTTGTAATATCCAGAGAAAAGGGTCTTTCCTCGAATGCAGATTTCACCCCGTGGAGTACTTCCAAGAGCATCATATTCCATCTCCGGGACAGATTCAAGGCGTATATCAACGTTTGGAACTGGTGGACCAACTGTGCCGAGCATGTCCAGTTCGTCTGGCAAGGAGACAAAAGTTCCGGCACAGCTCTCGGTTAGACCTATGAAGTGACAAAAAGAAACAAAACAAAAGTAGTCAACTAACCTTGTTCTCTTTTTGTGTGGGATCAAACATACTATAACACTGTTACAGACATTGATATCCTATCCTGACTCAATTTAACAACATAGTTTGCACCGAAAGTTAGTGCGATTGTTTCTTATGTTCTAGGTGCTTTATGTGAGATAGTGACTGTATGGAAAGTTGTCGTTTATGCAATTTAATTGGATCTGAGGAACTAATATATTGTTAATGGGTACCGTATCCTTGTAAAACATGACAGCAAGTCACCACTCTTAGAAAAGATTCTACGTGACTAGCGAGAGGAGCAGCTCCAGATAGAATAATCCTCACATTGCCTCCAAGCCCTTGTTTAACCTGAGTGAGAAAGCAATGGAACTCATTGTTATTAAAACTCACAGATAGGCTGCTTGGATATTGTTTGTTGATTGATTTTAATGAAGAACTTTGATACCTTGCTGAACACAAGTTTGTCACAAAGTGGAGAAGCCTCTGTATGAGTCTGTCCCTTCTTCATATGTCCAAATTTACTGAAAATGTTAAGAGTGTTACATCTAATAGACTTATAGCTTAAAGATTAGTGAAACATATAAGCAATTTGAAGTCTGACTTACTAAGAAAATGCAGAATCAAACATAAATTTTTTTAAGAATCCTCCATCAGAAAGCTTCTTCTGCAGGCCTGTTTGATATAATAGGTCAATGTAATAAATCAAGGATAAGTTGTCACAGATAGGAAAGCATGTATATCAATGATATGAAATTGAATTGATCGCTAGAAGAAAGATACATGATGGGAAAATGAGACATCCAAGAAATTTTATATATTTTTGTAGGACTGAAAACAATATTCATTTGGTATATCTCTTCCTCAGCAGCTCAGCTAGTTATAGTTTCACGTATGTGTGTGACATGGTACAGATGTAAAACCTAAAGTTGCGGTCATTAGGAATAAACAATGATACAAGAGCACAATGCAATAGAGTAGGGAACTGAAATTACTTGAGAAAATGATATTTCAAACATCTTACCGGAGTATACTCTATCCAGGACACGAGGTACAGCACAAAATATAGTTGGTTTAAGCTCACCAAGGTCTTCTATCAACAATTTGACATCCTGAGGAGGCAACCCAGAGAAACTTTTAGTAACCAATACGAAGTGGTCTAATAATAAGCTTTTAGCTGTACTGACCCCACGCCAGAAGCCAATCGCAGCTCCATGTTGAATAAAACACTCCTCGATAACTCGGTCAAAGATGTGGGCAAGAGGAAGATAAGAAAGAAACACATCTTTCACAGTCAACTGTTGATTTGCAAAGTCAAAAAGAAAATCAATACTGACGAGAGACAGGTAAAGAGGAATATCATCATTGTAGAGTGAATCATAAAAAGTCAAGAAGGAAGCTCACAGCTACGTTAGCACTTTTCAGTAGACGGATCACTCCGGCAATGAGAGTAACAATGCTTTCATTAGATATCATGACTCCCTTTGGGTCACCAGTGGTTCCACTAGTATACATAATCGTGCAAATGTCACTTTTCTTTTTGATGGGGAGATCATATTGCTTTCCTTCACCCTGGCAGAAACATAGGAGATGGCAAGTAACACAATGGTAACCATGTTATTATAACTTTGGAGCTATACATCGTAGAATTCGTATATGTCAGCAAAAGCAAATGACAAGTTACATACAAGTTTCAAAAATTCATCCCATGCATATATAACCAACCCATGTTTTTCAGCTTCTTCTTTTTGTTCACTTGTGACACCAGCAAAGCTCACAACAGCTGTCCAAGCACAATTGGTCATAAGCATCACATGTTAAAGACCAAACAAGCATAACACAAATAAGAATAACCCACTTTTCATGTACTCTGTCGACTTTGGGCATGTCTTAAACAACTGATCATCAAAAGGAAAAATAAAAAAGTGATGAGAACAAAAAGTTCCACAAGTAGTAAAAGATTTAAATTCATGAACGTGCTCAATATACATTAAATATTAAAGATCTACACTCACTGTACCTCAGGGATCTTTTTCTCTTCCACAAATACAATTGAAACCTCTGAATGGCAAATAATGAATTCCACAGCACCAGCACCTATACAATTAACACGCATAAAAAAATGACAAATCAAGTAGATAAAAGGTTTGAGGCAGCTCACTGGATATATATTGGTACATTTATCTTTCTAGTGTATAAAGGCATACCTAGTGTATCATATAACGGAACACAATAGAGTCCATGTGCATTACATGCCTACATCAAAAGTGCACTGTCAGCTCTGTATCAAAACAGAATCCAGTATATTATTATAACATAGCATCAAAATTACCTCCATGCTAATAATCCACTCAGGAGAATTGGCACCATAGATACCACATTTTGCTTCCTAAACTCCCACATATCAGCAAAAACAAGAGTAAGGAACAGAAAACAGATATAAGACATAATGAGAATAAAGATGGATCTTACATCCTCAACTCCACATTCTCGGAGAGAATTTCCAAGTTTGATGACAATGTCGTATACTTCTTGGTATGTTTGCCAGATATACTTACCCGGCTGAGAAGAATGAAACACATGTGAATAAATCTGTAATAAAACATGAAAGGAAATCACAAAATAAAAATTAACAAAAAAAACGTTATAAAACCTTTCCATCTTCCTTAATCTCGCGTCGGCCCAGCATTGGATTGTTTGGATATTTCTCAACGGACATGCTGTAACAACACAGGTACAGTACAAAAAGAGAAGATGTCAACCCAATAAATAAATAAATAACACAACAGAAAGAGACGTCAAACAATTGACTTGTACTGTAAATTATACACATGTCAACAAAAAAAACGACTCAATGTGCTAATAGGCGAAATTATCGAAGGCAAAATCATTAACCTAATTAATCATATATCTATTGATTAAAGCTCTTAGGTAGATCTTCTGATTTGCAAAACTTAAAACACTCATAAATCAAGGCCAAATAAACACTAGATGGACATAAAAAAATCATGGTTCCGGACGAAAAACGCAAGTCAGAACAATTTCCACGATTAGTCAACAATCAATTTCTACTCATGCAATACAAATTCCGATCGAAGAATCACGACACAGGGAGTGAGAAACTCACCGGAAAACATCCCAACAACTATCCATTGCTTCGATCGGCTCGGGGAATCCATCTTTGGCAAAAATACTGCGGTAAACAGGTCCTACTGAAGGTCTTCCATCAGTAGCTTCTTTGCCTTCTTCAACCTTGATAATGAAACTTTTCTCCGACATGATCGATCTATTTTTCTCTTTCTCTCCGTAGAACCACAAAGTTTCTTTTGCGCTCTCTCTCTCGAACTGTGAGATAGGGTCCACACGGCTTGGCGGATCGGGAATTTAAGGCGTCTACTACGATTGTGATTGGTTGCTCCTCGCTGACCATAACTTGTCTTTAGTTTTGTCAAATTTACAATACTCTTAATGGGCCGGCCCCTATATGTACCATCTTATGAAGCCCAATACAGTCTCTTCTCCATATGAATTTTATATAACAAGTATACATTCATACTCGCCCTTACTCCATTATATTTGATTTTTCTTTCTTAATTTTCATATGAAAATACACTATTATTCTAATATTTAAGATATTGTGAAGAAATTTGCAATAATTATCAAATATATAAGGTGTCGATACGATAATTCTATGTTAAAAATGATAAAACTTTTATTGAAAGGGTTTATGTAACACATACATGTATCACAATTATAACAATGAGCTATTTTTTGCAACTTGTTCAAAACTCGGATATTTAATGAGATCAATCAATTCAATTTATTTATTAAATAAATTCCGGTATATAAGTTTATGCTTATATTATTTTGACTGTGAGTTAAATGATCAGATTTAATTGTTAGTACAATGGCAGAGGTATATGGTGGTGAAAGATGTCATATGACACCCATAAATTTATATATATATATATATATAACTATTAGTATTTTAATATTTGACATCTTCTTAAAATAATTTTGACATCAAATATTAATTTTACTCTAACCTAACCAAAACATCTTAGCCTAATATGTAACAAAAATAAGTCAATATGTATTTATTTAACCTAATTAATCTAATTTATCAATGCTTAATCTTTTTTCCTTTCTACTCATCTTTTCTTTTTACATTGACAACAAATCACTACACAAAAAATAATTCCGCAAATCTGATTAAAAATAAAATCAATTGGTTGAAGAATTGAAATGTACTATAAAAAGAGTATTATGAAATAAGTACTTGATAGCATAATTTAATAGGAAATACATTTTTATAGACTATCTAGTTTATTTGACTGAAAAACATATATTTAATAGTGTGACAGAGTGAATGAACAATATGTTTTTAATATACCTATTTATAATGATATTTTTAAGATTAAATTTATATATTATTTTGAAAAAATATTTTGATCCTATAAACCAGTTTTCTGGTTCTGCCACTGATTAATATAAAATAAATATAATAAATTAATAATACTGTAAAATTTGGATATATTTAAAAGAATCAAACAACATAATTCTAATTGAAGTCATTAAGTAGTTCATATTTATTGAAGCTTATTTACATAAACTAAATTAGACCCGATCACTTAAAGATATATCGAGTTTAAAATGCCTATCTTAAAGATAAAAATGTAGAACTAAACCATTCACTACTATTAATAATTAGGATAATAATGCCTCTAAAACTATTAATATATTTTTGCGTCAAAGCTTTTGTTTCATGAATTTTATAACTTAGGATCGGCTCTATAGCTAATCTCAACCGCTTCATAATATTTTGAACTTCTTTTAAAATGGTGTCAAACATTATGAAAAACACAAATATATATAGAATTATAGTTTATATGGAAAACATAAAACAGTTTAGTGAGGATTGCGGGAATAATGAAACTTTCAATCAGTAAGAAGAAGAAGAACTGGAGGGAAATGGAATTCAATAGAATAGTGATTTTAATGGCGGGAAAATGTCCATAAAGTCCCTGCTTTTTATATCAGATAACCTTCGACACATAAACAAACCTCACTTCTTCTTCAAACCCTTGGGCCTTCTGAGCTTTTAGCTTCTTACCGTAATTTTCCCCCATTTTCTTTCTCTGCCTTCGTTTTTTTCTCTGTATTGACAAGTGAGGTTACAGGTCTGAGCCTCCATCATTAACATGGTTTACTTTTTGCAATTGGCATTTTCTTTTTCATTTTTTTATGTTCTGCGAAGAATCTAGGGTTTTTTTATTTTGTCAGGAACTTAGGGAATAACTCGTTGATTCTTTCAAATTCCTTTACTTTACATCGTGATTTCATGTTTTACTTGTGAAGAATAATCGTTTTGCCTTTTTTTGTTTGTTTGTTTGGAAACCACTAGTGATTTTCGAAAGATGGCATCGGGTGATTTCGAGGATGAGGCTGAGGGAACTGTGTCAATCAATGAATATATCGAAAGCATGGACGCGGAAGAGCTGGTATCTTATCGATTTTGAAGCTTCTAGATGTTCATAATTCTTACGAAAGTTGATTATTTTCCTCATTTTCCCTTCTTGTTGATAAAAAGGGAACATTTAGTTCCCAGTTTAAGGGGGTTAGCTAATTATGTTAGCACTTACTGTTGAAGCCTCAAAATTTAACATTTTTTAGACTCAAGCGCAACAAACATCCAGAAAATGTATTGCAACCTTAAGTTTCTAGTACTGTCTCGAGCTTTGGCTTACTGATTATTGTATGTGTTTCATATGCTTCTATGGATTCATTACTCTTTGAGTTGGGTTTCGTTTTTCATCATTAGATCTGTGTCGGTTTCTGTAAACACACGCTATTTGGGTTTGCTATTAAGTATCCTTCACTAAGTGTTTTTGTGATTTCTTGGCCTGTAGGAAGCTGATTTGGTGTTGGGTGGAGATGAAGGAGATGAGTGTACTTACCCAAAGGGTTACATGAAAAGACAAGCAATTTTCTCATGCATTACATGTACTCCAGAGGGAACTTCTGGAGTTTGCACTGCTTGTTGCTTAACATGCCATGAAGGTCATGAGGTAATATGGTAGAAATATAACTAAGTCATGTATCTTTATGAAAAATCTGTAGTCTGATGTATTAATTGGTTTTCTAATGGTCAAACGTTGTTGTTCTGGTTATGAAGCTTTTGGAGCTGTGGACTAAGAGAAATTTTCGATGTGATTGTGGGAACTCAAAGTTTGGGGCTTTATCATGTAAACTTCTGCCGAGCAAAGATATCGAAAACTCTGAGAATTCTTACAACCATAACTTCAAAGGCTTGTACTGCACTTGCGACCAACCATACCCTGACCCTAATGTGGAAGAACAAGTGGAGATGATACAGTGTTGTCTCTGTGAGGATTGGTTTCACGAGGAACATCTGGGTCTCAAACCTTCAGACATTGTTGGTAGCCAGGTTTGTGGTCAGCGCTTAACTTTGTGTAGGATTGACATTCTCTTTTTTGGCGCGTTAGTTCAGTTTCTTATGTGATATTAACAGATTCCAAGAGATGAGGAAGGAGAGCCCGTCTATGAAGATTTCATTTGTCAAAACTGCTCCCCTAGTTGTTCGTTTCTGACACTCTATCCTGAGAAGTTGTGGGTTGCTGCTCAAGTAGATACCACCACTGGTTCTGCTAATGCTTGTGCAGACACAGTTGAGTCAAACAAAACCCACACAGATTCTAAATCTGGCCTGCCTAAAAACAGTACTGAAGCTGATAAATCTGTTATGCGAAAATGCTCTGAGAAGATTGATGACTCTGAACCTGTTCCTGCCAGTGGTTGTGCTATTGTGAAAGATCAAAACTTGTGTCCAGAGTTTGAGAAGAAACCGCTGTTTTTGACGAAGAACTGGAGGAACATCCTATGCAAATGCGAAAAGTGCCTTGAGATGTATGAGCAGAGAAAAGTAAGCTACCTACTTGATGTAGAGGACACAATTGTTGAATACGAGAATAAGGCAAAGGAGAAAAGAACAGAGAAACTGGAAAAACAAGAAGGTGAAGCACTTGATCTTCTGAATAATCTCGACCATGTAGCCAAAGTTGAAATCCTTCACGGTATCAAAGACTTCAAAGAAGAACTCCGTGGCTTACTGGTATATATGGAAACCTCTATGAAAGAGTATGATAACAAATCTCAGGATTCCTCATCCTAAAACTCTTGGATCCTTTTATGTTTTTGTAGGAGTCTGCTGAGCCGTCAAAGGCGATAACAGCTGCAGATATTGAGCAAATGTTTTCAAATCTGAAAAACAAACGCAAAAGGATGGAGTAAGTCTAAAGCCAATGATGAGAGGAGTCATGAATTCTAAGGTACTAATTTTGTCTTTCAACATCTCATGTTCTCTCTCATTAGATACGTTGTTTTGAAGTGATGAGTAAGGAGGTTCTTCGTTCCTCTGCTCTTATGTCTGCCTATGTTTAGTTCCTAATTTTTGCAAACAACTTCTTACTTTTAGTGTATCAAGTTCGTTGTGTATGTGTAAACAGTTGACTATTATCTTTAGACCTTCTAATATTAAGCTATTAGTATCTACAACTACAAAGTACATACAAACTATCTCTTATTTTTCAACAGGTTTTATATTAACTTACAAAGAATAACAAAAGATTTCCGCGAAACCTTTTTACCTAAAAGAAACTTATGATATGAATCGGCTTTATTTTACTATTAGAGTTACATAAACATGGGACTACACTATCGACTGGCTTGCCGATTACTCAAAATTTTCTAATTGATAAATCAGTAAGAAATTGAAACCACTTGTCACCATATTTTGTCTCAACTTCTCAACTTTATCTCTACCGGCAAAGAAAGATTAGTACCTTGGAGAAACAACTTTGGTCTTGATTTTTCATTCTCTTACCTTTTTCTTGGGTCGGATTTTCATTTTCTTACCTAAACAAAGAAAAATTCAGATAGTGATTGTAAAATGGGGCCTGAGAATTCGGTTATTTCAGTTTGGGTCGGATTGGTTAATACGTGTTTCAGGTATTTAATAAATTTTCATGTTGTTCCGTAAGTAACCGATATTAAAAAATAATTTGGATCGGGTAGTTCGGGTAGTAAAAGTTGTTGCCGAACCAACTCAACTAAGAAAAAAAAAATCCGAAAATGGACTTTTTAGCAAAAAAAGAGACATGTAATGAGACCTAAAAGCTCCACCATAACAACTAACTCACATATATAAGTTCAAACTGTAGACATTAAAAATGCGTAGTGCATATACCAACAAACAACATTAAAATTTATAAATTCAAGCTCAAGACATAAAATAAACAAATAAGAAGTTGAAGGCGCAGAGAGTATAACCAATGGTTCAAGGCAGAAAGGTTAAAACCAATGGTTCAATGCTATTTTCTGATCCCTGCAAAAAAATGATACAAAGAGAGTGACTGATTCCAAAGTGAAAAACTAAAAGATATCATGTGAAGATCAAGTATACTTGCTACCTAGTTACCTATAATTCCAGCTGCAGTCTCTAATTTAGAAGAAGGATAAGCTACACAAAGAAACAATTATTCATAAGCTGCACATATAAACAATTAAAACCACATGTATTGAATGAGATAATCGAAAACAGATACTTAATGAGTCATAGAACTTTAATTCATCAAGCATTTGAGCCAAGTTTGCAATTTTTTCATCAATTGTGTTTTTTGCCACTGTTGTAAACAAAGCAGAACTTCAATCATATGAGGTGTTAAACTTCTTTAAAGGTCCAAAATTCTTCCACTTGTGCTGAATGCAGACTCAGAAGCAACTGAAAAGACTTGAATGACAAGCACATCCCTAGCAAGCTCAAATAATATAGGAAACTTTATATTGTTACGCTTCCACCATGCTAACACATCATAGACCATTCCTAAGGCATTTTTCTTACGTGGTACAATTTTCTCCATCATTAATGAATTCATGTTGAGAAGTCCATCCCAATACTTCTTAAACTTAACTCTCATGTTTAATGCTTGTGTCCTTAAGAGATTATCTTTGTGGCAGCTTAATGCAATGAGATGATGCTCTATGATAACTATCTTATTGTAGCAAAGTGAAGATGTCACTGACTTAGATGTTGAAAATGCTAAAGTGCAGTTGAAAAACAATCTAAGAAACTTAATCAACCTCTGAATTTCGTCCCAACTGTCAAAAGTTGGAGGTCTTATCCTTTCTTTTCCATCCTCATCTATCTCCTTGAAATATGACTCGTAAAGTTTGTCTTCTTCAAACAGCTTCTCAAATGCACCCCGAAAAGCAAATGTTAGTATTAGATAAGTTGAATTCCACATTGTAATGCAATCAAGTGCGACACTTTCTCTACTAACATTTCCAGACTCAACACGCTTTTGAAATGCTTCCAGTCTTGGTGTTAATGTTCTCACATACTTAACTGCATTCCTAATGACAATTACACTAGTACTCATTAATGCTAGACTATCTCTCACAATTAAATTGAGAATATGAGCACAACAACGAACATGTAGATATGCACCTTCTCTAACTAATGATTGAGGACGCTTCAGCCTCAAAGTATCTTTCAACAACTGTAATGCTTTATCATTCGTTGTGGTATTGTCAACTGTGATTGTGAACACTCTCAATTCCCCAATCATCTAGACATTGACTTAGCTGCTCAGTAATGGTTCTGTGATAGGCTTGAAACTTATAATTCTTTTATGCAACACCCAATTTACATCAATCCAATGTGATGTCACCACCATGTAACTCCATGAAGTTGTAGGAGCTGTCCATATATCTGTGGTGAGAGATACTCTCTTCTTATCACAACTAACACCTTCAATTTTGATTTCTCTTGCTAGTACATGGAGAAGATGTTTGTCGTAGCTGTCTTCCTATAATGAACCGTGTACATTAGGAGTACATTGAAGTAGAATCTCTTAAACTCCTCTGGTTCCACAAACGAAAATGGCAGCTCATTCAATACAATCAACTCATTCACTGACCTTCTGAACATGTCTTTTATCATACTATATGGATGCCACTACACCAATACTATCAGCTACCAAAACAGACTGAGACATATTCTCTTTATAAGCCATGAACAACTTACATCTTTCCAAGTGATTCTACATGGGAGTTGTTCCAGTTTTTTGCTGTCACAACCAATCTCCTGCCCACAATACCGACAATTGCTAATTGCTCCATTGGCAATCACATTCTCAATGAAATGTGTCCATACTGCTGATCTACCTACATGTCTCTTCCTAGATTTTGGTGGAACCTCACTTGTTGATTTTCTAGTTGTTGTCCTCTTCCTCTTTCTGGTTTCATTAGGGCCTACAACTTCTTCCTCTTCATCAACAAAAAGAAGCCATCTACAAACACAACACAATACCAAAATCAATTACATATGGTTTTGTAATGCAATCACTTGTTGATTTTCCAGTTGTTGTCTTCTTCCTCTTTCCAGTTTCATCAGGTCCTACAACTTCTTCCTCTTCATCAACGAAATACTCATTATCATCTTGAAAAGAAGCCATATACAAACACAACACAATACCAAAATCAATTACACATGGTTCTATAATGCAATCAATTTGAAATGACAAATCGTAAGGCTAGTTCTTATTGATTAATTCTATCAGTTTCAAATGACAAAAGGTTTCTATCAGTTTCAAATTACAATAAAAAATGCACAAAGAAATCAAAACAAGAGGCAAATATACCAATTGCATTTTGTCTTGTCTACGTGCTAAAATGGACATGAATCTAGGTCTCTAGAAGTAATAGCACCAAATGATTCTAAGTTTCATAATGCAAAATTCTAATTTCCAAGAAATGCAAAATAATTCTCGATGAGACCCAAATTTATGATGCAAAACTCTATCAAATATCCAAGTGTTATGAGTTCTAAATACTAATTTCTAAACATCTAATTGAATTCTATCAAATATCCACAAGAAAATAAATAGAAAAAACTCACATAAAATCGTGGAAGGTCTTCTTAGATATGAAATAAAGTCGAAGATGAAGCTCTGCCGTTTCAAGAAAAGAAGAATCGATAACGCGTCGAAGGCTTGGATCTTTACATTATTAGGGTTAGTCTTTTACAATTCGGATACCCGATCGTTAGTGTAACCGAACCGACCCGAATAACTAAATGAAATCCATTTTACATGTGTTGTGAAGTACCTGATTAATAATTCGATACCTAATCCAATTTGTTAAAATTTCAGTTCGGTTTGGTTCAGATAACTAGGTCGGTTCATATTTCCAAGGCTAGTAAAAATGAATGAAATTGGGCCATCCAAAGTACTAAACTTTAGGCTTAGAAAGACAAAATTTTAGGTAATATATGATTAGTGTGGGCCAGGAAACAAGAAGAGCAAGAATTTTCATAAGTCTTTCAAACAAATTTTTAGAAATTTTTTAAAAAATTATTTAATATTTTATTTGATTTTTGATGAGAAATTTGGGTGAAAAATCATGATTATAAAAAATCTGAGTATTACCACGTCAGTTATTAGGAATAAGGATGTCGAGAGCATTAATTGTTGGTTTGTAATAAAAACATAGAAATGAAAGATAAAAAGCACGTGAGTAGTGTCCCCTTGAAAAGGAAGGAGCAACGACAGCCACCGTGACACCTCCACGTACTTGTTGTCCTTTTGTAATTTCCTCGAAGTTTCCTCCATAACTATTCATACAAATCCATTATTACTTATATAAACGCGTATAAAGGTTAATGATAGGATCATTTGAGTTTATCTCTTTGCTAATGACATTTACGTCTACATGTATAGCATATCATGGAATTATTCTCTTTTCATTTGTTATATTATAACCCAATAATTAAAATGCAATTATTGTGTAGTATCACATCACCATCGCATCTATTTTAAATAATGTAACCCATATGACTCGACGGTTTTTTTAACTGTATTTTTGTGAACCTTATAATTTACGAGATTGCTTGTTTGAAAATTCGTCAAATTGGCTAATAGTTTGAGGTTTCAGTTGGTTATATATTAAATAAAAACAATGGGTTTGACATTGTTTGAAACAGATCATTGTATGAATTATTGGATTCTATTAATTGATTTAATTCTGAAAGAAACGAATATGAATGTATCTATAACCACAATTTATTAATATAAAACAATGGGTAGATGGGTTTTTTATTCGAATCAAAAGTATATTATATGTGAATGAATCTAACGATTATAATAAGTAAAAACAAACAAGACAGGTTGGTGGTTGGTATAAATGTGATATGCCAGGTTTTTAACACGGTTTTGGTTTGGTTTATACACACCAACTTACCAAATAGAAACATGATCTTGTGTTCTTGTGTCTTCAATTCTAATAGTTTAATAGAAAATTTTAAAAATATAATTACTAGCTAAATTCTTATTTACTATTATACATTACGTTTTCGAATATTGATGGGAATCAGATAAATGACGTGTATAAAGAATCCATACGTGACTTTTAATTGATTTTATAGGTTTTTGGCTAAATGTGTACTCCAATTAACAGATTTTTCCCATCATAATTCGACTTTATATAATTTTATAGCTCCAGACAATTTAGATTTTGGAAAATTTGGATTATAATTTAGAAAAAAGTCACTTTGGATAATAGTTTCACCCAAACTATATGTATATATATATATATAAAGGTGATTTCTATCACTGATTTTATAATAACTTGCATATAACTGAAACGAAATCTTGAATATATCATAATCATGAGTTCAGAAATGTTTTGTAGAATTATTGTAAATAATCAGCTTAATTAGTTAAGTTATCGCCTTTGATGTTGTTGGTAATATTGTGATCGATCGTTATCACTATATGATTAATTATCAAATTGCAGTTATGTGTTTAGATTTTCGGTTAACTTCAGTTTCTTAGCCAAATATTGCACTACACTACCTGTATATTATTGCATAGAGTTTATTTTCAATTCATTGTTTTAAAAAACGGCATCTATTAAAAATGAAAATCAAAGTAATCTAAAATAATTTGTTTAGCTCTCAGATTTCTTTTAATTCCATTTTATGTTCAATTAACTGAAATTAGTATCATCATAATTCATAAGTAAAAAACAAACTCTTGGTAGGTCGATTTATCTGATTAAAATAAGATGATGTATTTTTTAAATATGCATCGAACAGATCAGCATCTTTACTCTTGAGTCATTCATCGATCATTAAACAGAGAAACACTTAACATTATATAAACTCAATCCCATACATTGATCCGTTCAAGCTCTCCATCAAATTGACTCACAAAGAAAGAAAAACATAAGAAGAAAGAGATTTTTTTCTTGGGCATTTCCCAAGTTTTCTTTTTTCTTCTTCAAACTTTTTTTGTGGGTATTTTCCCAAAAAAAAAACTTTAAAAAAAAAATTCTAAATCTACTTAAAAACTTTATAAAAAATGGGAAACTGTTTGAATGGAGGAAACAACATTGAAAGTGTGGTAAGTCACAAAGAAGACGACATAAAGAAAGATTACAAAGGAAAAGATCGTAAAGTTAAGATTGTTCTAAGAAGAGATGAGTTAGAGAAACTCATTCTCTTCCAACTTAACGCCGGTGGTGATGTTAGTGGCAAAGGAGAATCAACTTTGGCTTCATTTGGAGATTTTCTCAGAGAATTAGAGGCGGAGAGATCTGCCGGAGAAGCAGCCGCAAAGAAGGCTGAGCAAGAGGAAGAATCTCGCCGGAGATGTCGAAAGTGGAGGCCTTCGTTGGAAAGAATCATTGAAGAAACACTTTCGTAATTAAACACTTTTCAAATTCCTTTAAGAGTTTTGATTTTTTTTATTAAAATGGGATTTTTTGTGGGGTGAGCTTGCTATTGGTTGATATTTTTTCCCTTTTTTTAACCTGAGGGATATTTTTTCACCTGAGAAATGTCTCAGTGTGTTTGAAATCAGCAATGGCTTATTTACTCCAGAGAAAATCCGAAGAAAAAAAACGAAATTATGTATTTTTATTTTCGTATGTCATGTAAGGTTCATTGTGTTATCCTAAATAAAATTAGTAGTTTAGTATAAGTTTGCTTTGTTGCTTTTAAAGATAGTCTTACATTTGACCAATGTGGGTTAGATCAATTTAGTATCAGTTTGGACAAAGATATGCCCAAATTTAGTTATCCAAATATATGATGATAATATGATGTGGTTAGTGCATCATATATGAAAGTGATATAACATAAGAGGGTTTGCTTTAGGATCGATACGAAGTAAAGTGGGTGGTTGATTGTTATATACATTAAGCTTTTGGTTGAAACCTACCCACAACAGACTACGCATAACTACTATAATCAATACTACGTCTTTAGAGAATTAACATCATCTATGTCACTATGTGTAATTATTGGGGCCGACCTGTCGTGATTCGTTGGACATGCTGAAAAAATAAACAGTAGATGAACAAATTAATTTAATTTACCTTTTTAATATTTAAAGGAAGTATTGGTACTCTACATCTAATGTTACATTAATGGTTCAACCACAAAACTTGAAAAAAAAATGATGAAGTCAAAGATTATAAAAAAATAAAATTTTTTTAATTATTTTAGAAAAATTTGTCAAAACCCTAACTCTCAAATATCTCATAATTTATGCCACAATCTTGACATTTCTTTGTATACATTAGACAAATTTCTTATTTTCATTAGGATAACTATATCTTAGATAACTCATACAATATCTCATTTTTTTATAATCTAACTACCTAACTTGCTCAACAAGTAACTTGATTCAATCTTATCCCAACAATCACTCCCTTAAGCTTGAAACCGATTTTTTCGTTGTCTTTAACATCAACGAAGTCACTCGTTTCTTCGTCGTCCTTTGCAATCAACCTGATAAGTCTGTTACCGCTCTTTGTGTAAGCAACCACGAACGTTGTCTTCCTCTAATCTCCATTGCTAGTCACAATAGTAGGTTTACTAGTCACATGCATAAAACCAACTTTCTTAGATTGTTTTCCAAACAAGCATGGTCCAAAAATATCTATTTGAATCTTGTATAAACGATTTTGAGATTGTTTTGTTTTAAGAAACAATTTTTTCTCACGTTCGTGCGTGGTTAGATAATCTCCTTTCATCCTAATATCACAACCTTCCTTTATTGCTTGTCCAAGGCTTATTATGTTGCTCTTCAAAGAGGAAATAAAATACACGTCTTTCATCACCTTTTCATTCCTGTTTTGATCAACAAAGGATATTGATCCTTTTCCTTTGATATCAACTCATGAATCATCACCAAATCTCACATTCCCGGTGATGGTTTCATCAAGTTTCGTGAAGTATCTTCTATCTCTGATCATGTTATTACTAGCCCCATTGTCAAGATACCAAGTGTTGCTTTCCTTATTATTTGTCTCGAAATTACTTGGTAGACAATTTTCTTCGTTTATAAACACGATCTCATGTAGAAACAAGTTATCACCCTCTTGTGTTTCTTGTAGCTTAAGAAATCAATCTGGGCATTTAGAAGCAAAGTGTATGTATCTATCACACCGGTAACAAATTACGTTGGACAAATCAAAGTCTCCATTACCTTGACCTCGTCCCCTTCCATGACCACGTCCTCCTCTTCGTCTTCCTCTCGATCCTTCACTAGAATCCTTTGTCTATGAATACATCAACTGTTTTTGATCGTCTTGAGCTTTTTCATCTTCTTCGAGGATTCTTTCTCCGTAGGCTTATAGACGTCCTACTGCATCCTTAAAGCATGCGGTTTTGAGATCTAGAAGTTTCTCAAGGGATACAACCATGTGGATGTATTTATTTCTAGGAAGGAACTTGAGGAACTTCTTTACCAACTTTGTTTCTTTGATTTTATCTCCAAGAGAATAACACCTCTATGAAATAACCGATAATTTCCCCACAAATTCATCTGTTGTATCAGTTTCATTCATTTTGAGGCGGTTAAATATGGACATCAATATTTGTAGCCTTGCTTCCTTAACACGCTTTGCCTCTGGATTCTGATGTTTGATAGTCTCCCATACTTTATTGACGTGTTTAGTTCACCAACTTGTAGAATACGATCCTCCAGTATCGATTGGAACAAGCGTGTCATCGCCATGTTATTCTTATTTTTATCACCAATTGCTGTCTTAATTACCTCTGCATACCTTGTGTATGTTGAGGCATACTTTCATCCCCATGGCCCAAAGAGTATAGTTAGTTGTGGTTAATATCAGATATACTATATATGAGATTTGAGACTAAAGAAGAGATTATTTGAGAGTTATCGAGAATTTGGAAGAATTGGAGTTAGAGAGTTTTGGAGAATAGAAGAAGAAAGATTTCTTTCTCTTAAGTTCATTAATGATGGATACATTACAATATATAAAAAAGGAAGAAAATAACCTACAACTATACATACATAATTTTCAAAATCCATAGTATGTAGATGTGACTCTCTTTACACCAAAAGTGGTTGCTTCCTCTAGTGTGTTGTGAAAGAGAAGAGGAGTCAATTCCTGGCCAACAGTCATAATGTGGTCTTAACCCAACATGTGACTTCTTCAAGTTGATTGACAACTAGACCATATATTCTCCTTGGATCTTGACTATTAATCTAATGAAGTCTCATCCGATTACTTGGTCTTCACTCCACACTAGCTTGTGTTACACTCTATGTTCCTTCTCATGAATTAACACTCCCCCTCAAGCTTGAATCCATAATGTGACTTATTTAGGATCAAGCTTGAAAGTTGCAACTCTCCACCTCATTAAAAACCTAAGGGGAAACCCCACTTGGAACAAAACCACCTTAGGGAAAAAAAGTATTGATCATTGTCATGCTTTGGGTAGTTCTACCAACCCAAGTTTTGAGTGTATAAATTCACATACCTTATGACTTGCTGATTTGGTAAATATGTCCGCCAATTGGTCCGAGCTCTTCGTGTAACAAGGCAAAAGCACTCCTTGTTTTACTTTCTCCCTAACCTTATGGCAATCAACTTCTATGTGTTTTGTCCTCTCATGAAATATAGTTGAAAGCAATGTGAATAGCCACTTGGTTGTCACAATGCATTGCAATTGGTTCCTTGGTTTCCACTCCCAAGTCCACAAGTAATTGTTTAAGCCATATGAGTTCATCCGTCAATTTCCTTATAGCCCTATATTCCGCCTCCGCACTAGAGCAAGAAACAACCTTTTGTATCTTAATTTTCCATGTTATAAGGTTGCCTCCAATAAACATGCAATGTCCGGTGGTTGATTTGCGATCTTGTCTATCTCCGGTCCAATCCACATCACAATATCCCACGAGAGTTGTACTCATGTTCCGTCCCATCCATATGCCTCAGTCTTGTGTGCCTTTCAAATACCTCAATATCCGCTCAACCATTGTCCAATGACTCATCTTGGGAGCTTGCATGTGTTGGCTTATTTGGTTGACCGCAAAACATATATTCGGTCTAGTGATTGTAAGATACATAAGTTTCCCCACCATCTTCTGGTATTTATGCATATCGGAAAAAGGTTCATCATTTTCCCCCTTGCACGTGACTTTGTAAGCATCCTTAAGTGGTGTAGAAGTTGGACTAGAACCTACAACACACTCCTTTAAAAGATCAATAATATACTTTCGTTGGGAAAGAAATAGCCCTTCGGTGGACCTGCAAATTTCGATCCCTAGGAAGTATTTTAACTTACCTAAATCCTTAATATCAAAAACTGATTTGAGATGTTGTTTGATACCTTGAATACCAGCTGTGTCACTCCCGATAATGATAATATCATCAACATAAACAAGAATGACAATGATCCCATTTATACCTTGAGAAGTAAAAAGGGTGTGATCGGCTTCGGATCGCTGGAAGCCGTGATCACGCAACATGTGACTAAGCTTGTGGTACCAAGCCCTCAGAGATTGTTTGAGGCCATATATAGCCTTGCGTAAGCGTAAGATATTGCCCGGTTGGACAATGTATTCAAGACCCAGCTGTGGAAACATATAAACTTCATCCTTGAGTTCGCCTTGCAAGAATGTATTCATGAAATCTATTTGATGCAATTCCCAATCAAGATTAGTAGCCAAGGAAATAAAAACACGTACCGTATGGAGTTTGGCAACCGGAGCAAATGTGTCATGATAATCCATTCCATGAGTTTGAGTGAACCCACGAGCAACAAGTCTTGATTTATGGCGGTCAATGGAACCATAACTATTGTACTTAATGGTGAAGATCCACCTTGATGAGACAACCTTCTTGTCAAGAGGAAGTTCTGATTCATCCCAAGTGTGATTCCGGACCATGGCGTCGTGCTCACTTTGAACCGAGTCACGCCAAACTTGATGCTCTTTAGCTTCCTCATAAGTGGTCAGAAAAAAAATCACTTGTAAGTTGGGTCAAGAAGGCTTGATGCTCCTCATGGATCATAGACCAGTCGCACGTTATTTTTTATGGGTGACCGACTGCAAGGTTGTTGAAAAATACCCGCAGGTTTAGGCGAGTGGAAGGCGTTTACGTCTGTTGGCTACGTCATATAGTAAGTGGAGAAGAGAGATCCACTGTGTTAGGGACAAAGACGTGGTCGTTCGTAATCAAGTCACCGAGGAACACATCACCGTAGAGGACGGGCGTGCTAGACGCGAGCGTCCCAGATGTGGTCTACTGGTCGGACACGGCCTGCGTGTCAGACGCGGCCTGCGGGTCGGACGTGACCTGTGTGTTGGACTCGGCCTACGGGGCGGGTGCGACCTGCGTGTCGGTGGGCTGCATCCCAGACACTGCTGTCTGATCGTCTGCGGCCTACGATCCGTTTACCGGCTGCCTTGATCCGATTTCAATTTTTCTAGGATTCTTTGGAGACACTTAGCCCTATCTATCTCATTGTGTGCTATGTCTTGAATATCCGACCACTCTTGTTTCTCAAAATACCTGGTTCCTTCCACGAATTTAACTTCCCTTGAGACTACCACCTTTCTTGTGTTCGGTAAGTAGCATTTATATCCTTTTTGGTTTGTTGAATAGCCTATGAACATTCTCTTAATGCATGTGGGCTATAGTTTAGTTCGTTGTTCTCCTGGTACAAGGACAAAGTACATACACCCGAATACACGTAAGTGATTTATGGAGGGTTTTGATTTGGTTAGTAACTCAAATGGTGATTTATCCTCTAGAACTTTGGTAGAGATGTGGTTGATGAGATAGCATGTGAAAGTAACATCATCACTCCAAAATCTCTTGGGTACTTTGTTGTGGAACATCATTGATTGAGCAACTTCCATGAGATGTCTATTTTTCTTTTCCGCTACACCATTTTGTTGTGGAATGTAAGGACATGTAGTTTGATGAATGATTCCTTGTTTTGTAAGGTAAGTTCTAAACTCATGGCTAGTGTATTCTCCTCCATTATCGGTCCTTCGTATTTTCACATTTGCATTATATTGATTAAACACATATGTTTGCAAGTTAGTAAAGGCTTCAAAGACTTTGTCTTTACTAGGCAGTAAAGTGACCCATGTAAATTTAGACTTTCCATCAATAAAATTGACAAAATATTTGTGATTTTCTCTAGAAACACAAGGTGATGACCAAACATCCGAGTGGATTAAATCAAAGCAATTTTCATAAAACGTTGAAGATTTAGGAAACACGATCTACAATGTTTTCCAAGTATAAAAGCTTCACAAGTTTCATTTTTAAAATTCACATTAGGAAACAAAATACTTAAGGCACGAGTATGTGGGTGACCCAACCTAGCATGCCACAACTCATCAAACTATTAAAAATACCAAACTAGATAAACAAGAAGAATTAAATGATAGATTTAGGTCATTCTCGGCTTCATTTAGCAAGTATAACCCATCCTTGCTAACTCCATTTCCAAGTATAATTCCACTCTTAATATCCTGAAATTGAACTGAGTTAGGATCGAAGATAGCTTTGCATGAGAGAGAGAAAACGGTTTTATGAACACTACGCAAGTTTGACTTAAAAATTGGCATGTAAAATACCTTAAATTCCTTATCAAATATCTTAAGTTCACCTATGCCTCTAATATGTATTATTTTACAATCAGCTATATTGACACAACCTAGTGTTGGTTTCACATTTCTAAGCAAGTCAATATTACTAATCATGTGATGTGTAGCACCCGAGTCAATTACCAATGGTTTTGAAATTTTGGACACAAAAAAGAGTTACCGGATTCGTTGAGAGAGTCTATGGATTTTATAAGCTCGTCAAGGGTTGATCACCTCACAAAATCCTCATGGACTGTCGCCATTGCTTTACCATTGGTCGGTTGAGTTGAGGAAGTTATGATCCCTTGACTAGTTGTGTCTCCGGTAGCTACATTGGCCTTGTTTTTGTCCCATTTGGCTTGTTTGAGATGTGGATGAAGTGTCCAGCAGCGATCCTTTGTGTGTCCCTTGCGTTTACAATGCTCACACACAAAGATTTTCCTCTCCTCATTTCGATAAGATGCCTTATTCGCCATTTGTACCTCACTTTTTCCTCCGAGAAGATTTATTGAGCCTTGCTATCTTTGGACCAAACCACAAGCCTCATCAAGACTTGGAAGCTTCTCTTTCCTCAGTAGATGACACACCAAGTTTCCATAAGCCACGTGTAAGTTCATCATCATGCCAAAAACTTTGTCTTGTTTGATTCTTTCTTGAGAATCAAAGGATCCACCGTGAATGGTCTTAGCATTTCAAGCTCAGCCCAATAAGATCTATACTTCCCAAACCATTGTGTAAACTCCATATCCTCATGCTTTAGATTATTGATTGATTTCTTCACTTCATAAACTCGGCTAAGATTTGATAAAATTTCCATACACATTTTTGAGAGAATCCCACAATTTCTTGGCATTTTCACAATGTGAGTAAGCTTCATGAATTGGGGGGGGGGGGGGGGGGGGGGGGGGGGGGGATCAAGAGAGCATTAAATGATGACAAGAGTTACTTGATCATCTTGCAGCTACTTAGCTTCATCTTCAACAACTATGAAGGCAGTTACCTCTCCATCTTTTTCTTTTGCCTTTAAGGATACATGAGCCGCCTTTTTTGGAGCTCATTCCTCAACATGAGCCCAAAGCCCTCGACTTTTTAACACACTAGTTACAGTTCTTGACTATAAAAAATATTTCATCCCTTTGAGAGTAACATGAACACCCAAGAACTTAGAATTATTCATTGGATAAGAGAGTGTAACAATGTATCGAAAGAATTTGTGTACCGAAAGAAAATTAGAGCGAGATTTAGAAGGAGATGTGAGGGACCGAGAGATCCTAGGATTTTGAAAGAGACTTAGAGCTGTTCTAGAGAGAACCTTAATCTGATACCATGTGAGATTTGAGACTAAAGAAGAGATTATTTGAGAGTTATCGAGAATTTGGAAGAATTGGAGATTGGAGAGTTTTGGAGAATAGAAGAAGAAAGAATTCTTTCGCTTAAGTTTATTAATGGTGGATACATTACAATATACACACAAAGAGGATGAGAACCTATAACTATACATACATAATTTTTGAAATCCATAGTATGTACATATGACTCTCTTAACACCAAAAGTGGTTGCTTCTTTTAGTGTGTTGTGAAAGAGAAGAGAAGACAATTCCTCTTGTGGCCAACAGTCATATTGTGGTATTAACCTAAAATGTGACTTATTCTAGTTGATTGGCAACTAGACCATATCTTCTCCTTGGATCTTGACTATTAATCTAATGAAGTCTCATCCGATTACTTGTTCTTCACTCCACACTAGCTTGTGTTACACTCTATGTTCCTTCTCATGAATTAACACTATAAAGGTAGCACCTCTTCTGCCTGTTTTCTTTGATATGTCTACATTTTAGCACATTTTAGAAGCATTATTCTACATGTTTTGCATCCATATGCATACCCTAACTATCATTTTAATGTCTTTTTACCTTCATATTGCATACTTTGCATTTGCATTGCATACATATTGTATTTGGAGTAATTTATAGGTACTTTAGAGCTTTTTGGATCATTTTGGGCATTGAAAAGATCTTGGAATTGGACTTGAGGACGGAACACAAATTTGGATATGTAGAATCATGCAAATACGTCAAAAGTTTGAATTTTTTTTAAAGACTTCCCACCGATGGATTGAGCTCATATTTTACCACATGATATCCACACGAGTTAGCTTTCATTTGGAGGTGGTTTGAAAGAAATCTAACGCGTGGTTAGGAAGATATGACAAATTTACTAAAGACTGATCATTCTGGACCGGACCTCTGCGAAAAAACTAGCAAATTTTCTTTTTCGGTTCGGTTTTACTTATTTTGTACCAAGCTCGTTTAGACTTATTTAATTAGGGTTCCACGACTTTTAAATGGGACCTCTTTCATTTTTTCACAGCAGCCACATTTTAGCATTTTTTGTTCTTAGAGAAAAAACCCAGAAATTTCTCTCTACTTTTGTATTCAGATTTCTTATGATATATTAAGTATTGAAGTTTGATTTCTTTTGCATTCTTATTATCTTTCTTTGCTCTTTAATATTATCTACTTGGTTTTAAATTTTGGGTTTGTGTTCTTGGTGACAAAATCTAAATAAAGAGTTAGGGTTCTTGAGGATGTGTTAGATTAATGTGGAATCCTTGATCTCTTAGGTGTCTAAGCTTAGTTTTGATTAGGTATCTTCTGTTTTAGTGTTCTTAATGCTAATTTCTCTCTGATTAGTTGAGATTAGATTCTGGGAATTTCCACACCCATGAAGTGTTTGATGAGATTCATGAACCAACTAATTTTAGAGATTTATATGTCTGGCCTAAGGGATTAGTTGTCTAGAGTGTTTATTGGCTTTATCAAGTTGTTTCTTCATGCCTGCTTGATTATAAATCGCGGGAGTTAGGCATCTATGGTAGAGTGAGAATATTTGTAGTCTTGTTGAGAATATTTGCCATGAGAGTGAATTTATTTACTTATGAACTTGTTGTATAGAGATCACCTCTTATGAGTTTGTTAGGCATCTATGATAGATTTAGGAGACCCACTTATCCATTATTCTCATCCTCAAGAACCCCTCATCATTCTGATTTCTTTTTGCTTTCTTTACTTGTTCAACTTTATGTTTGTTCTTTCTTTCCTTTACTTTCAGTATTGCATTTTATTTTGTTTCTTAGGTTGTTAAATTCGACATCAACTGCTTGGCTTGAATTAGGTAGATTCGATCACATCTTAATTGCTAGCATCTCACCCATTTGCATTGATACCCTTTGTATTACAATGACTATGATAATGCATTGAGATATTTGATATGTGTTTGAGTGAAAAATCATGTTATCATTCTTCATCGCCTATATTATAGCATCTTTATCTCCCATGACTCTAATTTGCTTATGATTAAACCTCGTGTTCAATCTTCCTTAATGACTAAGACTCGCTTTTAATCGGCCATGTATACACTATCACATACATAAATACCATATCATCGATCATTTCGTGCATTGCAGATATGATGAACCATATATCAGTTGGTCAAAAACATAACTCACCGTTCTAGGTCGTCAATCTCGTTGCAGTTATTTGCAATATACAGATGCAAAAGTTTCACCTCTGCAGTAGTTAGTTTTCTTTGTTTTGCTTTCCCACTTAATCGACCTATTTGCGAAAATATATCAGGAACGAATGCTGGATATGTTGGGCGTTCACCACCATCGTCATGGCGAGGTGGTCTTCGGCTCTTTGTTTGCACTGTAGGACGAAAGTACATTGAGGAGAAGTTTGACGTTTCTTCGTTGATGCTTTGTGCAACAATTGAACCCTCCACTCTGCTAAGGTTTTTAACTTTTTTTCTTTAGTTTGAACATGTATCGTTCAAATGGATACATTCATCGATACTGAACTGGCCCTCCCAGCTCTACACCAAAACGAATAGAGTCAAAAAAATTTTATACAATCTATTAATAGTCATAAAGATTTTCTGCATTATAATTACCAGCTTCTCTAGGGAGATGGACCGGAAGATGTTCCATAACATCGAAAAACGATGGTGGAAATATCTTTTCTAGATTACACAAAATAACAGGAATTTTTTCATGCAAATTCTTTATTCCTTCTGTAGTCAGGGTCCGCGCACAAAGGTCGCGAAAAAAGCCCCTATACCTGAATTTGTAAGAAATTTTTTTTACATATTATGTTATTAACAACAACTTTCATGTTGTTATAAAGTTTCACATGTATACCTGCTATCGATGCGTATACATTTCTTGGTAATAGATAGCTGAATGCAAAAGGGAAAAGACGTTGCATGACCACATGACAATCATGACTTTTCATCCCGAAAAATTTTCCTTCTGAACTATCAACACAATTGCTCAAATTTATGCGTATCCATCAGGAAATTTCACATCGTGTTTTATCCAATCGAAGAATATTTCCTATATCGCAACAAATTACATTTACTTTGAGAAATTAATTATATAGTTATTATTATTATTATACTCTAGAAATGTGTCATACCTTTTTACCGGCATCCAATCTGAATATAGGGATTAGGCCAACTTTATTGTTCCCGCGTATATGAAGTGATCTTCTATCACAAATTTCGGGTAAGTCTAGTCTAGATTTCATATTGTCTTTTGTTTTCCCCGGCACATTCATGACCGTATTTATTATATTCTCAAAGAAATTTTTCTCAATGTGCATGACGTCTAAACAGTGCCGTAGAATGTGATTTCTCCAGTACGGCAAATCCCAAAAAATACTCTTTTTGTGCCAATTGTGATACTCCCCTACGCCATCTACCGGAGAATGACCATTTCCACCAGAATCAACAGTTCGCTCAGCACCAAAATCTCTAAGTTGGTTTAAGATCGCTTGTCCATCTGGTTCCGGCGGTGGACCATACAATACTTTCCGGTTTCGTGTAAATAGTGTCGTGCTTTTCCGATATGGATGTTCTTTATGAAGAAATCGCTGATGACAGTCAAACCAAGATGTCTTTCTCCCATGTTTCAATTGGAACGCTTCCGTGTTATCTTGACACCACGGACATGAAAGTCTTCCATGTGTTGTCCACCCAGATAACATTCCATAAGCAGGGTAATCACTAATAGTCCACATAAGAACTGCTTTCATCTTAAAATTTATCCCACATGACACATCATATGCATCTACCCCAGAGTCCCCACAACTGATTAAGCTCGTAAATGAATGGCTGTAAAAATATATCAAGTGATCTTCATGGATGCTCTGGTCCAGGAACAAGGACTGTCAAGAATAAGAACTCTGACTTCATACACAGCAATGGTGGTAAATTATAGGGTGTAACAATGACTGGCCATACTGAATATTGCCTCCCGTGTTTCCCAAACGGACTAAACCCATCTGTACTTAATCCGAGATATACATTCCTATTTTCCCCGGCAAAATCGGGATATTTAGATTGAAAATTTTTCCACGCCTTAGCATATGGTGGGTGTGAGATCTCCCCATGTGAATTATGTTCCCCATGCCATCTCATTGCAGCCGCTGTACGTTCTGACTGATATAACCTTTTCAACCTATCTGCTAGAGGTAAATACCACATTCGCTTGTATGGGACCCATCCTCTACCACTACTTCCTACATACCGAGGTTTACGACAGTAACGACATTGCAGTGCATCTGAATCCGCCCTCCAATAAATCATACAGTTATCGATACAAATATCTATCATTTCCTATGGCAATCCAAGGCCTGCAACCAATTTCTGTACCTCGGTGTAAGAACCAGGAGCAATATTATCTTGTGGGAGACTCCTCCTAAATAAACTAGCTATCGCATCTACGCATGTCTCCGCTAAATTGTAATCTGGCTTGATATTCATCAAGTCAGTTGCAATTGATAACGGAGATACGTTGTCGTCACAACCACTATATAATGGCTTCTTCGCTGCCTCCAACATATCATAAAATCTTTGGGCTTCAAAGTTAGGTTCTTCACCTCTATTTCTTCCCTCCTCGAATGTTGGAATATTCTCTCTAAATGAATCGTTCACCATTTGAAATAACCCACAATTGTTCTCCACCTCTACAGTTCCTCTACCACCCAAACAACCTTCGCTATGTCCACGACTACTACACACATTACCTATTGGTTCAACTATTTCATTAACATTTGATTCCACCCCTAAACCAACACCATTATGTTCACTTGTACTAGCAAAGTTAACCATAGATGCGTCCTCCCCATGACAGTACCATACTTTATAGCCATGAATAAAACCTCTACTATATAGATGAACTCATACTTGTTTCACAGTAATAATCTCATATTACGACATTTTGTACAAGGGCAGTACATCTTACCGGTTTCTAGCGTCAGCCTTTGATTTCCAGTGAATTCCATAAATTGTTTTAGTCCTTCCACATACTCGTACGTAAGTAATCCTGTTTCTGGATAATTTCTTTCTTGATCCATCCATGCACGAAACCGTATATTTGCCATTATGTTTTTTTTTGTGTTTGAAGTGAAGAAGGTGAAAATGAAAGAAGGTTGCCGATTATATATAGTGCACAATTCCGACGGCTATTGACGGGTATACCTAATTATACACCTCACCTACTTGCTTTTCCGCGACAGAGACATGTACATGTGCGTAACGTGCTTATTTTACACCGGTTTACGGTCAAAAACGGTGGGAACCGGCAAGTGGTAGGAAGTGGTCGGAAATATCCCACCGTCTTTGACCTCCTTTTTAATTTTTAAAACTCCGGTCAATTGTGATTGTGGAGTTGTCAGAAATTACCGACATCGTCTTTACGGTCGGTAATGTGGTCGGTCTTCGACCTCAATACTTGTAGTGTTCGGTCATTAACGGTGGGAAACCCACTGTTGGTTGGTAGTGGTCGGAAACTTTCCACCGTTTCTGACCTCCTTTTTCATTTTTTTAATTTCGGTCAATTATGGTTGTGGAGTTGTCCGAAATTTCCGACAACATCTTTGCGGTCAGTACCCGTGGTCGGTTTTGGACCATATTTGTTATAGTGTAAGCTCTGATATCAATTGAACAACATAAGAAATAAATTAGTGAAATCAAAGATTATAAAGAAATAACTTTTCTTTATTAGCTTAGGAAAATTTCTCAAAACCTAAATTCTCAAATCTCTTAATCTCATAAGTTATGCCACAACCTTGACATATCTTTATATAGATTAGATAAATTTCTTATTCTCATTAGAATAACTACATCTTAGATAACTCCTAAAATATTTTAATCTTATCTAATCACCCTACCTTACTTATTCAACAAAAAAATTGATTCAAGCTTATCCTAACAAAGTTTGATTGATTTTACTACATATATAAATAGTATGAGATTTTAGATATTGTTAGAGTTTGGACTATAGATATAGATATGATAAAGTAAAAAATATATTAATAGAGTAAAGAAAGTAAAAAAACTTATAACCCAGGATATCATGTTCTTTAGAAACTCCAACATTAAAGACAAATAAAAAGTTACTAGAAGATGTGGTATATCACCTTTAACTATTCAACTTTGTTTGAAAGAATAAACAAAACAATTGATAGATACATAGATGATTGTGTCGTAGATGAACATAACTTCACTATGTTCAAAATACTAGTCGACTTAACTCAATATATCGAATAATTTCCAAAAACTCTGTTACTTCTATTAATATGTGACAAAAAAATATGTACACACATATCACAAAAGGATAAGTATTACCCTTAAACTACAAAGTTTTAAGTAAATAAAATTTAAAAATATCCCAACTATGAATAAACAATAGCCACTTCCTTGTCACTCGTTATTACAACCAACCATTACCGTCGCGACTTGAAGCTGATGAACCGGGACATTAGCGATCTGGTCCACAAAGTGCTCTAAATTCAAAACGCTGTCGTTTTTGCATTTCGATAACAGTCTTCGAGCATCCTGCTTTGTCATCTTGATCTTAACCCTCACAACCTCTTCCTTTTCTTTAGCTATATCCAAACCCTCTTTCTCTCCCAGAGGCTTCTCCTTGGATTCCAGCTCCTGATCAAACTCGAACCTCGCCGTCTTATTCGGCTCGAAGATCTTATTTTTCTCTAACTGAAACCTCACAACCTTACGTGGCTTAACCACAGGCTTTGACTTCTGTTCATCTTCTTCTTCTTCGGATTCAAACCTTAGAGATTTGTCCATCCTCTTAGCTCTCTGCAGGCACCGAGACTTTTTGGTTGAAACGTCTGTTGGGTTCAGAGGCATGGTTATGTCTAAGTCGTCTCTGTAAATGAATGGTGCTTCTAGAACGTTGTCGTATTTTACTTGAATTTTGTTGAAGCATTTAGATAAAGAATCCATCATATTCTTCTTTTACTCTACGTTTCTGTTTAATCTTCTTAGTTTTCGTGGAATTGGAAGCTCTTGTGAGTATATTGAATTAATTGAGAGATAGATTTATATATAGGCGACCAACTTTAACCACTGGTCCGACACGTAAGTGGAGTGTACTTTGGGTTAAGAGAATGATACTACTTTGCCGTGGGATACTGGAATTTAATTATTCTTTTTATTTCATCGGAAAGCGTGTAGGAAGCATCTTTACTTTACTTTGGACTCTTATCACGCATAATCCAAATACATAACAAATGTTTGACAACTTCAATTGGTTCACAGTCGATGTTGAGTTCAATGAAGGTGAAGTTCAATAGGAGATAACTGCTTCAATCTTAAGAGACTGGAGGTATATAAGCTTAGAAATCATCAAATTAATTATAACTATAGATTACAGGGGTATTAATGCTTAAAAATTAAATGTAATGTCGACTTCCTTTTAGCCGCTAATAATTACTTTACACTATTGATTAAACTTTGTTGATTAAAAGCTAACATAAAAATACTATTAAATAGAATATTCTTTTATTTTTATTTTATGAAATCGTTGAAATAATATAGAGTTGAGAATTTTAGTATGAATTATGTTTTATGGATTCAATTCTATAAAAAGTTGATATTATATTGAAAGAGTGTCTTTATATTTGTCTCAGCTAATATTGGAGGAGAAAAGTCATTGTCTAACGAATTAAGGAAACTAGTAGTGAATATATCATTCATTAATCAGTCAAAAAGCTTTACCATGACTCTACATTTTTTCTCACGATATGCGTAAATGAAAATGACATGAAGAAAACTTGTCACTTTAATCCAAATTTCAATCATAATCTATCACAATTCATCATCTAGTAGACGTTTTAACATAATATAAAAAAATAGAGTTTCCACAAACAAAAAGGGTACCGTGCAATTGGTGGCAATTAAAGAAGAATAGGTCAATTATTCTATTTTGAATGAGTCTAACTCTAACTTCATAAAAAAACAAGAATTCAGTACTACCTAAGTACCTACCCTAATACTAGAATCAGAATAATATCCCAGACTCAGCTAACTAAACCAAATCACTAGTCACATCGTTTCATGATTGTGTGGATCAAAAGCTCCGAATACTTAAGTTATTTAAGAAAAAAAACAGTTTACTATATCTTTTTCTAAGTTTGATTTATCCCTTGGAAATTTTACACAATAACAAATATGTAACGAACCACATTTCTTAGATAATGTGGACCAAAGGCTTATAAAACAATTTTCAATGTTTAATTAGGTTAAAAAGAAAATTTGAAACTAGGAAAGTAATTCTATCTTTTAACTTCGACATAATGTTCTTGGTACGAAAAAGACAGCTTTCACAAAGATAGAGATTCATGTATGCAACCTGCGGAAACGAACATAATCTTGGTCTTTACTTAAAATAACTGATTACAATCGGAAGATAAAGTATGTAATATTCTCTCATAACGGAAACTCCAATTCCTCCATTATTTCTTCTATATATGTGGAAGTGACAGCTCTGTTAGAGGGATTACTCTCGAGACTTTTTCATCTTCTTCAAGAGTTTGCTAACAAGTTTTTGTGTGAAAACTACAGACTTGCGTTCTGAGAGTTGAGATCAAGTGTTGCAAAGGTTGTCAGACAAAGACCAAGAGAAAGTTACTAAGTGTTACTGGTAAATAAGTCACTAGTAAATGCTATTACAGATCGTTATTGAACATGCTCATGTTTAGCTAATGTTATCTTCAAATGGTACCAGGAGTGAGTTCAGTAGAGTATAATGTAGAACATGGGCTCTTGATAGTCTCAGGTGACGTGAACCCAACAATGCTGATACAGAAGCTTACCAAATGGGGCAAATTGCAGAGTTTCTGTTTGTTTTTGAAGACAACTATTCTCCTCTTCCAAGAATCCAAGAACAAAACGAAAGCAAGACAATGGAGAAGAGGAGGTTAACAAAGTGTTGGCTTCTAATGTGTTTTGGAAAGAGAAGTAGTAATACAAAGATTGATCCTTTGGCTATGCAAAACAGCAATGCTACAGCTTACATCAATGGTTGTGCACCTCCAATGGTTTATCCTCCTCCTCAAGCAATGCCTGGCTTTGCGACACCTATACTGTACCCTCCTCCTTATTTTGGGCCAATACTACCATATACTGATGGTATCTTCCGGCCAGTTCCACCACCGTACAGTGGTGGTATATTCAGTTCAGTTCCACCACAGTCCCTAGCATATATCCAGTTTAGACCAACGGCGTTTCCAAACATGGTCCAGTGCTACAATACCGCACCACTATCACAAATTCCCTTAAATGTTAAATCCAGTGCATGGTTTGTCTTTTGGCTGTATATGACTAGATTGTTAAGAATTAAGACGAAGATGATATGTTATTTATTTAGTTATTTAGCATATGTGTCTCTACGCTTGATTTCACTTTACTGATTATACTTTAACGATAGCGATTTTTTCTTCAGACCGGGCCCATGTGATCTCATACTAACAATAAATATATGGTATATGAACAATTAATATCAAATTTGTTAGAATTTATTAATATGGAACCGTATGTATTAGGGTGAATTATTTAGGATTCGGATGCAAACAAGTGGTTAATTTCATAATTGAGATAACGCGTTGAAAAGCTCTTATCAAGTATAGGTTGATCACGACCAATTAACCCAAAAAGAGTTTTGCCTTGACCAACTCCTGATTCTTATGATTCTCTTACCAGTACCATCAAACACTCATTTTCTAATATTTCATTTGAAATAGTATGTAAACTAATTTATCTTAAGAAAAATAACTTACCAAACTACAAAATACAAGATCTTTGAGATCACGTACAAATCGGCGTAATGTTGTGATGATACCATTATAGGTTTCTAACTAACATCATATGTGATGGACTCATATTATTGTAACTACATGGGACATGTGCTCATACACTTTTTATTATTATTTTTCTTTCATATTTTCTCTTATTTATATATTTTATCTATAAGAAATACACTAGTGTTTCATATATACATATTATTATATATGTTTGTTGGAGTATAATGTAGACTTTGATATTATAATAAATTATGAATATTAATGAATCGATTGGCTTTATAAATGAAGTTAAAATGATTTATGCATCCGATTTGAGATATTTTAGTGTTAAAACTACTATTTTTTTTTCTATTTTTGTAAATTATTATAAAAAATAAATTAGAAAACTATTTTGTGGTAAATTTTTCTGTCAAACTG
>JAKUCM010006214.1:0-15555 GCA_023374145.1 Lepidium sativum
GGTGGCCACATAACGACTAAAGAAATACTACAACTATATTCTAACTATACATGTTTTCATTCTTTTATTATATATTGAGAACATATTTTTCAGTTCCTATTTTTAGGCCAAATTATGGTTTTGAAAAGTTAGCCAACATAAAAAATTAAAAACAATTTTTATTGTCAAATCATTTTTATTCTGGTGGTTCATGATTCAGCTAATGATCTAATATCGAGGATTTGATCCTCCTAACTACGTTATTGTAGATTAAAAAAATATTTTAGAGGTGTGTTTTAGACTATGGATCAAATCTTATCGATCTAATTCTTAACAAATTTTTTTAAAAATGTTAATTTGCTACGACCGTATTTATAACATAAAAGACTACATAAAAACATATATATTGACCTATCTCATCCTTACATATTAGTTAGGAGAACAAATACAAAATAACATATGTAATAGCATTTATTGATACATGTCAAGTTTACAACATAATGACATTGTGTACTTATCAACGAAAATGACTTCATATGTGTTCTCTAGTTAACGCAGGATTGTGTTTAAAATTAGGTAATTTTAAAAACAATCCTATGATCATCTCAAGTCTTATGTATTAAGAAAATGCCAATCAAAACTGTCTAATCTTGAAGAACAATTATAATATTATACATTATTGGTACATGCAGCTAAATTGCATAAGCCTAATGAGTTAGATCTTAAGATAAGATTCACAACATTGCGTACTTAAATTTTGTTCGCAACTTAGTGTACGGTTCTCCAAATAATGTATATACTGATAATGCGATCCAAAACAAAATCTTATTTATAATGGTATTAATTTATTTTATACTTTGTTTATAACAATTATAGAATATTACATATAAAGTCAATAGAAAAAGCGTGTTAATCAAGAATTCAAGAGACGTAATCACCTTTCAATTTTTTTATTTTTTTATAACTTGGTGATTTTTTTATCTTCTAGGCCCCAGTGGGTGCAACTACTCTTCGAATGTTGAAACAAGCTTTAACCTTCAATTAAATCAAAACCTAATCCTCCAACCGCATAAACAACATAATTTTCTCATCAAATTAGATACAAAAACAATAACAAATATACTCACCAAAACTTTTCAAATATTATTGTCTTTGTCTCTCTATATAAACTTCATTTCATTTCATTCTATTCCCAAACACAACACTTTCTCTCTTCTTCTACACTTTACCTCTAAAACCCTCTCTAGCTCGAAGCCATTGCATCAATGGAGATCTCTAAGAGCCTTCTCTGCTTCATCTCCTTCGTCTTTGTTCTTCTCTTAGCTTCCATTGCAGAAGCTAACATCATCAAAGCACACCATCATGAGTTCATCGTACGATAATTCTTTGAATGTTTAAGCTAAAATGTAAATGAAAATGTGTATTCTTACGTTATGTACATATAAATGCAGATACAAGCAACGAAGGTTAAGAGACTATGTAAAACGCATAACAGCATTACAGTCAATGGAATGTTTCCCGGTCCAACTCTTGTAGTCAACAATGGTGATACTCTTGTTGTCAAAGTCGTTAACCAGGCCCGGTACAATGTCACAATCCACTGGCATGGTGTGAGGCAAATGCGAACCGGTTGGGCTGATGGACCGGAATTTGTAACTCAATGTCCAATTAGACCAGGATCAAGTTACACATACCGGTTTACAATTCAAGGACAAGAAGGTACACTTTGGTGGCATGCTCATAGTTCATGGCTTAGAGCTACTGTCTATGGTTCACTTCTGATTCTTCCTCCGGCTGGTTCGTCTTATCCATTCCCAAGTCCTCACCAAAATGTCCCTATCCTTCTTGGTAATTTCAATTCCAAAATCATGATTAGTAAATGATGATTAATTAAGAAGTAATTGATTTTGACTTTTGTTAATTTATGATTGTTTAAGGTGAATGGTGGGACACAAATCCAGTTGATGTCTTAAGAAAAGCTATACGAACCGGTGCAGCTCCGGCTATCTCTGATGCTTACACCATTGATGGTCAACCTGGTGATCTCTACAAATGCTCTTCTCAAGGTATTAATCTGATCGATAAAACCGATCCATAACTCAAAATCAATCCATAATTCTGCTATCTTAATTTTTTTTCATTCAAACAAAAATTCTAATTATATCAACGGTCCAAGAAAATATATTTCTTTAAGGATATTCAATTAATAAAAATAATTTAATATTTTTTGTTACAGATACGACAATAGTACCCATTAATGTTGGTGAGACCATACTACTTCGAGTAATAAACGCTGCATTAAACCAACCGTTATTTTTCACGGTGGCTAACCACAAGTTCACGGTGGTTGGAGCTGACGCGTCTTACTTAAAACCTTTCACTACTAATGCTATCGTTCTTGGTCCTGGTCAAACCACCGATGTTCTCATAACGGGTGACCAACCACCAAACCGTTACTACATGGCCGCAAGAGCTTACCAAAGTGCCCAAAACGCACCGTTTGGTAATACAACTACAACTGCAATCCTCCAATACAAATCAGCTCCTTGTTGCGGCTTAGGCGGAGCTAAGAAGGGTATTTCCGTCAAACCAATCATGCCTCTCCTCCCTGCTTACAATGACACCAACACAGTCACTCGCTTTAGCCAAAGCTTCCGATCACTAAGAAAAGCTGAGGTTCCGACACAAATCGATGAGAATCTCTTCATAACTGTTGGACTTGGTCTCAACAACTGTCCTAAGAATTTCAGATCGAGAAGATGTCAAGGTCCTAATGGAACACGTTTCACTGCGTCAATGAACAATGTTTCATTTGCTTTACCAAGTAACTACTCACTCCTTCAAGCTCACCACCATTCAATTCCCGGAGTCTTTACAACAGATTTTCCGGCTAGACCTCCGGTGAAGTTCGATTATACAGGTAAGAATATAAGTCAATCTCTCTTCCAACCTGATAGAGGAACTAAGCTATACAAGCTTAAGTATGGATCAAAGGTTCAGATTGTTCTTCAAGATACTGGTATAGTAACTCCTGAGAATCATCCCATTCATCTACATGGTTATGATTTCTACATTATCGCCGAGGGTTTTGGTAACTTCAACCCCAAGAAAGATACCGCTAAATTCAATCTTGAAGATCCGCCTCTTAGGAACACTGTCGGTGTACCTGTTAACGGTTGGGCAGTCATCAGATTCGTCGCCGACAACCCAGGTAAACTAATATTTTGTTTTATATAACAGATCGACAAGATTCAATCCATAACCATATTCTCATAGACTATAAGTTTCGATAGAGAAAACTGCATAAATGAACATTTAAACATTTGGCCACTTGACCAAAAGATACTTTGCCATTTCCAAACTAACATGTTGTACTAGTTTATAGTATAATCAGTGTTACTTAACTGTGTTTTGTGATTGAAAACAGGAGTTTGGATCATGCATTGTCATCTAGATGCACATATATCATGGGGACTAGCTATGGCTTTCTTGGTTGAGAATGGAGATGGAGTTTTGGAGACAATGGAACAGCCTCCTGCTGATTTGCCTTTATGTTAGGAGTTCATAATCTCTGCAACATAAAACCACATCATAGTTTTCATGTTATATTAAATCGTTTTCTTTTTCCGGTTATAGAATTAAACCGGGTCCTTCTCCTGAGTCGGACCGGACCCTTTAGCTTAAATTTTCTTCATTATTGATGTATTCTTTTGACATTATTGTACCAAAATCAGTTCTGAGAGTATCATGAAAGTTGATTTTTTCTCGTTATGTTCAATCAAATCATTTTTGTTGAGCTAAAATTTAATTTGTTTCCATAATTACACTGGAAAATAAGTGATCATATAAACAAAGGTTTTGTTTTTAGCGTAATATTGGCCAAGTCAAATCTAAAGTTCAACAACTTGGTGAATATTGAAGTTCTTAGAAGAAACGTAGCCTAACCAAATTGGTTGAACAGAAAATTTGAGAGAGTAAAGTGAATTTCGACACAAATGAATCATTACTTCGAGAGTACAAGAAAGAAACAAAATGTTGTCATGAATTTTTTTACTTTTTTTTTTGTGGACAAAATACAATTTATTGTCAAAACTCACCCTGAATTATTATTTTTATTTATATTAAAAAAAATCTTGGTGTCTTAAAGATTTACAAAGATTTCATAATAACCAATATAATTTTTTTATCACCAGAAAAAGAAAAAATCCCCAAAAAAATCGATTAAGTTTGCATCGAATGACCCAAATTGAAAAGCCCATAAACAAATATATAGGCCCATTATAGTAAAAAGGAGAATTACGACTTCAACCTAAAACCCTAAATCTTGTTCCTTTCCTCTGTTTCTCCAACCAAATTCTTCTCGGACAAAGTCTCGCCTCTGAAAGCACTGACGATGAAGAAGAGCAAAGGAGTTAAGGAAGATAATGAGATGGGAGAAACCAAAAAGAGAAGTGCTTCTTCTGTAAAATCCCAGAAACAGAAATCAGCTGAGAAGGAAGTGAAACCAGTAGAAAAGGAAGTGAAAAGCTTAAAAGAGGAAGACTTGCTACAAGAGTCTGGAAGTGATTCCGATTACGACGGAGATGTATTCTTCTTCCGCCTTCTCCTTCTTTGATTTCATTGCTTGAAGCATTATTTATTGTGCATTTGGTTTATCTTGGGGTTTTGTTTTTGTGATTTTTTAGAGTTTATCAGGGTCTTTGAATTCCGATGATTTCGATTCCGATATATTCGATTCAGAGGATGATGGTTCACAAAGAGGTACAGAAGATGGAGATGGAGAATCATCCGAAGACTTGGTGCATGGTAATTGCTTCTGCTTTTTTCGTATGGATGATTTCATCTGCAATATAGGGTTTATGCTTTTTATGGATGGGGTTTAAACTATATAAATAATTTCAATTAAATAGGTTGATTTCCTTAGATTGATTATATCTTGTTCGAAAATACTTCTGGGAGTTTATAATGGAGAATAAAATTTCCAGCTTTAGAATGGGAAAGTAACTTCAAGTAAGAGAGAGTAACTGTTCAAGGATCTGTTGGCGCAGATCATGAGGGCTCGGAATATAATGTGGATGATGATGAAAGTGAACAAGTAGAAAGTGACAACGGTGAGGAAGGTGTGAGTGATGAAGATTCTGAGCAACATGAAGCCGTTGAAGAGAGCGACTCTTCAGAAGATGAGGTTCATGCTTTCTCCGACACATTTCAGACTTCAAGCTATCTTTCTCCATTTCCAGACGAAATTATACATTTATCTTTCAAATTGTAGGTGGCTCCTAGAAATACAGTCGGGGATGTTCCCTTGGAGTGGTATAAAGATGAGACACATATTGGTTATGACATAAGTGGAAAGAAGATTACTAAGAAAGAAAAACAAGACAAACTCGACTCTTTTCTTGCAACTATGGATGACTCTAAGAATTGGTTAGAATAAATGCTCTTCTGTTTATTGGTAAATAGTTGATATTTAGTATCATGAGGCTGACAAAACTTTTGGGGATTTAGGCGCAAAATTTATGATGAATATAATGACGAGGAGGTGGAGCTGACTAAAGAAGAAAGCAAGCTTATTCGTAGAATGCTCAAAGGGGAAGCTCCACATGCTGACTTTGACCCATATGCGGTATGAATGTAGTTTGTGGCTAGCCGTTTGATACTAATAGTATACTATTTACTTCAAAATGTGACCTTTGAATTGATTCTCTTGGAGCCAGCCTTATGTTGATTGGTTCAAATGGGACGATGCAATACATCCACTCTCAAGTGCACCAGAACCCAAGCGAAGGTTCATCCCTTCAAAATGGGAGGCCAAAAAGGTTGTCAAGTATGTTAGAGCTATCCGGAAGGGTTTGATCAAGTTTGATAAGCCTGAAGAAGAGCCCAATGTATACCTTCTATGGGGTGATGATTCGACGTCTGATCAAAAGAGCAAGCATTTAACTTATATTCCTCCACCCAAGCTTAAATTGCCAGGTGAAAATTACTTTTTTCTGACCATCTGTTTCTCTGCTTCTCTCTGGGAATACCATTATTCAAAGATTTTACATTGTACAATTTTGTTTTTTTAGGACACGAAGAATCATACAATCCTTCTTTGGAATATATTCCAACAGAGGAGGAGAAAGCCTCTTATGAATTGATGTATGAGGAAGATCGTCCACAATTTATACCTAAAAGGTATGTTAGAATTTATACGCTGATGTAATTTTCTTGTGGAAACTTTTACCTTAAGCCTTATGGCATATATATTTGTGCATAGGTTTACATCTCTGAGAAGCATCCCAGCATATGAGAATGCACTGAAGGAGTCTTTTGAGCGTTGTTTGGATCTATACCTATGTCCGAGAGTTAGAAAGAAGAGAGTGAGGATTTAATTTGTTCATCTCATTTTCTGGTTTCATCTTTCTTTCCTGTATTAATTCTCACATTGTGTTTCTTTTCACCAGATAAACATTGATCCTGAATCTTTGAAGCCTAAGCTGCCTAGTAGGAAGGATCTTAGACCTTATCCTAACTCTTGTTATCTTGAATATAAAGGCCATACTGGGGCTGTTACTTCCATATCCCCTGATAGTTCTGGCCAGTGGATGGCCTCAGGTATTTTACTTAGTGTTTTATTCAGTTTTATGAAGCACACTTTTGTTTTTAAGATACCAATCTTGTGATATTTTTCTTCTTTTCTTCAAAGGATCAACTGATGGATCAGTTCGCGTATGGGAAGTCGAGACAGGGAGATGTCTTAAAGTCTGGCAATTTGATGAAGCTGTTAAGTGTGTGGCTTGGAATCCTCTTGCCAGACTTCCAATTTTAGCCGCTGCCATGTGAGTTAGGATGTTAAAAATTATCTGTCCGGTTTATTGCAACTTCCTATTCTGAAACATTCTCATCTCACATTTGCAGTGGGCGAGATCTAGTTATCCTGGACACTGAACTTGGTACTGATGAAGAAAAGGCAATTATTAAAGAGATGCTTCACATAGGAAACCTTCCAGAACTAGATACGTCTGGTAAGTCTCTTGGAAAGAGCCACCATCACATTGTAAACAATTGTAATGAAATTCCAAATGACTGAATGTTTTGGTATATTTTGCATGATATTCATAGTTGCAGCAATCGTAAGTTGGCTTCCAGATGAATTATATGGAGGGATCAAGATAAGACATTTCAAGGTACACTTTTGCTAAATGACATCTTTAGCAAGTTATTGCATGGAAAAATCTTTAACTGTTTTGTTCCCTTTTGTTGGTTTGTATATATCTTTCAGACCATATCAAATATTGACTGGCATCGTAAAGGAGACTATCTCTCAACAGTCATGGCATCTGGTGAGACACGAGGAGTGGTAACGCACCAACTTTCAAAAAGACTTACGAGAAAGATCCATATTAAGATCCGCGGACTTCCGGTCTGTACACTATTTCATCCCAGCCGTACACACATCTTTGTTGCGACAAGAAAGGACGTGCGTGTTTACAATCTGTTAGAGAAAGACGAGCCCATTAAAAAGCTCGATACTGGATTGAGAGAAATCTCATCCATGGCAATTCATCCTGGTGGTGATAATCTGATAGTAGGAAGCAAAGAAGGCAAGATGTGTTGGTTTGACATGGATCTGTCTTCAAAACCATACAAGAAGCTCAAGAATCATTCTAAAGACATTACGAATGTGGCATTTCACCGTTCGTATCCTATATTTGCTTCGTGCTCAGAGGATTCAACAGCTTATGTTTTCCATGGGATGGTGTATAATGATCTGAACCAGAATCCTCTAATTGTACCGTTGGAGATTTTAAGAGGTCATTCTTCAAAAGGAGGTTAGTTTTATGATGTTTTTGATTCTTGAATATAAGATTTATCATGCAGCATTGTACATAAATTTGATTGATTTCTGAACTACAGGAGTCTTGGACTGCAAGTTTCATCCGAGACAACCATGGCTATTCACTGCAGGTTCTGACTCAATTATCAAACTCTATTGTCACTAAAACTGGTCCCAAATCCTATATTGACAACTTTCTTCTCTTTTCTATCCTCAGTTTTGTTGTATTCACCATCACATTGCTTGAAATTGTGTACTCTATTCAATGTTGTAATTCAATTTACAAGTTTTGTTACGAAGTTAAGATTGATTATTTTATGAATAATCTATATCAATATTAAAGTAAATAACTATAAATATAGGGATATTTCATTGTATGACAATCTATAATTTTAATATTATGCACATAATAAGCGGGAAATTTTGTAGACCAATAATTAAAATGATTGTTAACAATATTGTTATCATGTTTTCATTCATTATAATTCACCTTATTATGTTAACTACATCATTATTAGATTAAATATATTATTCTCATGCTAGTTGTATCGTCGGACACATTTTTTAATTATTTAATATTTTTATTTTATTTCATTTAATTTAAAATAATTAAAAAGTTTTTAGTAATATGGTGATATTAGTTTTCTAATTAAAATTTATAGTTGCAAATGGTTCTTAATTTAGTGGTAGGTGGTAAGTGTACATAAGACGGTTTATTTACATCGAGTCATCTCATCTACATTATATAGGAATTTGTCTATTGCGCCGGTCAGTTGTGGTCAAAAATTTTATACCTGTTATATTCTTAATTTCTCAATCTTCTACATTGATATTGTCTAAATTTACTCATAGATTTAGCCTAGTGGCATGTGGTAAGTCCACAAGAGGCATGCACACTTACACATTTTGGAAACGATCCCCTTTCATTTGCAAGAACTTGGTTAATGGGCCGACCAATGTTAAAAAAAAAAAAATTACCCATAAATATATCTACTAGCACTTGCTGACTAACAAAACATTATCTATACTTGAGTTAGACTTAATCAAACAGTGACAAAAAAGTAAAAGACCAAATCAAATAATAGTCCGTACGATATAAATTAGAGTGTAGACCAAAGCCCATAGCTTGATTTGAACAAGGTTTTGACTAGTCAATGCAAATGACGTATGAAAAATCAGCAATCGTTATCCAATAAAGGGGTACTAGCGTAATTACATAAAGCTATAAGGGTAAAATAGTCAAAACGATATATTCAAATTTAGATATAACTTAGGCCCAAAGCAAAAAGGAAAGGCTGGAACAAGCCACAATCAGAATCCGGAACGTTCAAGCGCCACGTCATCGACAAATATCTGAAATATCTACTACATTTCTATATATATACGTTTCTCCTTTTACAATCGCAGAACTTTTCTTAAAAAGCTTTCATCTTTTGCTACTACTAATTTGACCGGAATCTTCATCTTCTGCTACTTGGCTTCACTGATTTCTTACGTGCTGTCGAAGATTGTAAACAGGTTTGTTTGCAACATTTTTATCATTTTTGTTTGTGATTTGTATTCTGTATTGGTCTTTGTGTAGGTTTAAAATTTTGTGAATATTGGATGGTGGGTATTTGTAATTTCTTGCTTTCTGTCAATAGGTGGAAGATGAAAGGTTCAAGATAGGTTTTATTGGGTTTCACGTAGACGAATCATTTGAATTTGGAACTCACTGATTAATATTGGGAATAATTTGTCTCTATGGATTGAGTTTCGTGTGATTGGTGGGTTCCTGGATTAAGAGCTTTGGAAATGAGAGGAGTTATTTTCCTGAAGTAGAAGTTAGTTCATAGGTTTTTTGTGTTTACGGGAGAATATAAAGTTGATCTTCTGTTATGATATACGAGTCTCTATTCCAATGTCTAATTTTGTCCGTGATGGGATTTCTTTTTGCTCGTTATGGTGCTGCAGATTGTGAATCATCTTCTTATAGCTACTTTGGTGCTTACGTTGGGGAGGTTTTTTGTTTCTCGGAGCTTGTTGCTATAAATGTGTGAAGAGAAGAAAAGAAACAAAATTAGAAAAACTGGAGTTCTCGAGCAGGTAGATAATCTTGCTTGTGTGCCCTCTGATTCTGCCAGGAAGAGGAAGTTACGCGATGGTGGCGATGTGGCTGAGACTTTACGGAGATGGAGAGAGTACAATGAGCATACAGAGGCAGCTTCTTGTAACGATGGTGGTGGTGCAAAGCCAATCCGAAAGGCTCCTCCAAAAGGATCTAAGAAGGGTTGTATGAAAGGAAAAGGAGGGCCTGAGAATGGGATTTGTGATTACAGAGGAGTTAGACAAAGGACATGGGGAAAATGGGTCGCTGAGATTCGTCAGCCAGGTCGGGGTAGTAGGTTATGGCTTGGTACTTTCCCAAGTGCATATGATGCTGCTTTGGCATATGACGAGGCTGCCAAAGCTATGTATGGTCAGTCAGCCCGACTTAATCTTCCCGACATTACAAATGGCTCTTTTTCGACTGCTGCAACGGTGTCTGCCTCGGTTACTACATTTTCAGATGAATCTGAAGCTTGTGCACGAGAGTATTCAAATGTGAAATCTGGATTTTTTCAGGTGAAACTAGAGGATAGGAGCGATGAAAATGTTGCCTTAGGTAGTTCTCTGTGTATTAAAGATGAGTTTGGAGTAAAGGAGGAAGCGAGGGAGCTTAATTCTGCTGATGCTTTTGGAAATGGACAGGACCTGAAAGAGCAGAATTTGGATGATTGGTTCATCAGAAATGGCAATGAACAAGAACTACTGGATTTTGGTTTGGACGAAACGTTTGATATTGATGAGCTGTTGGGTATGTTAGACGAGAACAATGTGTCTGCTCCAGACAGTGTGCCGGGTCGAGTTGATAGCTTGCCAAACTTCAGTCACGAAATGAAGCCCATGGAGATTGCTCATCCTGGAGTTGATTACGGAAATCCTTACGCTCAGCCGGAGGAAACAGAGACTACATGTATGGAACTAGACCATCCCGGGTTCCAGAATCATGACATACATGATTTGGATCATGTAGGAGGTGAAAAAGATACTCATGGCCAGATATAAAATCTCAGATTCATATTACTGGCCTATGATAGTGATTCTGCGTCGAGATGGTCTAGCCGCTAGGCCTGTTAGTAGCTAGAAGCTGATTTTCTTTTGAAGCTGCGGATTCTTCTTAGTGTTAATTGTTTGAGACATAGTAAATGTGGTTAGGTAATGTAGGACTAGTTTGAATGTGACTTCTTTCTCTCGTGAATATAAACTTACAAAGTATACGAAGATTCAGACTTTTGAATTCTAGAAAATTTATAAACTTCGATACATATAAAATTTGTAACTTTGGTCTATGTGGGTACGTATGAGTTTATATAGTTTTGACATCTGAACTTTTAGATATAATTGGTCTGTTCTCCTTATGTAACTTAGCGCCACTCTGGTTTTAGCCGTAGCCGCAACTAGAATCAGAAAAGTTCGTGCGCCACATAAACAACAAAACATTTTAAGTATCTACACTTGTATATATATAGGGTGCAAAACTATCTTCGCTCTCCTTACGAAGAAGCGAGCCTCTTCGGCTTTACCTTGCACTAGATGAATTTCAACATGAATCTTCTTCTTCTGCTACTTTATTTCTGTTGGTCTCTTGACCCAGCCCATTATGATGTATTGGACCTAAACAGAAAGCCCAATACCATGTCTTCTAACCTAAAGCCTAATATGTATAAGTATATATATATATATTAGTGTTATGGAATGAATAGATAGTCGACATAGAAGATAGGAAGAAGAAATTAGGTTTCTTAATTTCTTATGTAATCTTCTTGTAATCTCTCTCGGATTCTTACTGTGTATTCTTCGGGTTTTCTTAGTGGATTTTGGGAGAAAGGTTCTCCCATAAGACGTATCCGTAATCATTCAGGGAACTCGTTAAATGTTGGTGTCTTTCTCTCTTACAAAACCTATAACTTAGTACAAGCAAAGCTGAAACCAACCGACTAATCCGGTGACAAACTCAACAATTTCAACAGGAATCTTCGGCTGTCGAGGATGGTTAACAAGTATCTTTGCAATATTTTATGATTTTTCCTATTTTGTTTGTCCTGTGTATGTGTTCTGTATCGACTCTTGTGTACGTTGTAATGTCATTACGTGATTCTTGAGTTTGAGGCTCTAAGATTTTGTGAGTATTGGATTGTGGTTGTAGCTTGTGTTGTGGGTAATTATAAGTTTCTTTCTTTCTGTAAATACGTCGAAGCTGAGGGGTTCAATTTAGGTTTTTGGGGGTTTCATGTAAACGAATAATTTGGAACTCATTCATTAATCTTGGAAATAATGTGTTATGAATTGAATTTCACGTGACTGGTGACTTCATGTGTGGTTATGACTTATGACCCTTGGAAATGAGAGGATAGTAAACTGTGGTTATTTGCTTGAGGTAGAAGTTATTTCACGGTTTCTTTGTGTTTTCCGGAGAATATTTAGGTGTTGTTCCTTATAAGAGTGTCGTGCTCATGTTATATAAGGCCTAAAACGAATTAGAAAATGTGGCATTTATTGTAAATGTTTACAATTTTCGACAAGCCCTTCTCTATTTTCAGAAAAAAAATAGAGTAAACATTGGAAATGGTTTTTTTTTTGGTCAACGGCAGATTATTGAATCACAATTGGCCGATCCAATAGTCAAATTCATACATAATGTAGGTAGGGAGATTCAGTCCCGGGTTATGCAAATGTGCTGCTTTAAGTGGACTTAACGCATGCCACTAGACTAAATGCCATTTGCACATTGAAAATGGTTAGAAAATTAATTTCTGTAATAACTAAAAAAAACTGAAAGAATAGAAAAATAATAACCTAAATCTGTAAATTAAAGATATATTTACAAGATTCGTACAATAGTAAAAAACTTTGTGGTATTTTAAGTTATACCTTACCTAAAAAATAAAAAGATTTGTGGTCTACTAAATTATGAATTTTGGTGTAGCATTGGGCAAATACTCATTTCATTAGTAGCATGACCACAAAACACAACTTTATCTATATATACGAAAAAATTATATAAAATAAAAAATATAAATAAAATTAACCATAAAAAATATTACTATGGATACATGTCCCACCCAGTGTTACAAGAGCCTAAGACAACTAAAAATAGTATTTAACATATATATGTTTATAGGAGTCTATTTTTGAAATAACATATATAAATAAAAAGAAAGTTATTTTTTGTTATAATATGATTATATTTTCTTCAAAAAAAGCTATTTTCTTGTAAAAATTGAATCAAAGCAAAATGATACATTTGAAAATTTTGGCTTAAGGTCAGCTAAACCATTTTTGTATTATAGCTAATAAAAATAAGATTTAATCAATTTTAGATTAATTTTTTTAGGAGAGACCGATGGAATAAATCTAACGTAATTGCCAAATAACTGAATTCTCTCTAAATATAATCAAATTCTTTGAAAAAATATACAAAGATAAAAAAAAATTATAAAAAATCATTATAATATATGAATACTAAGAAAATATAGCGTTTCCAAAAATAAATTTATCTCAAGAGGTCCGAGCCAAATATTTTATTTAACTCATTAGGCACACTTGTGAGCCCCTAAATCATTCTTCCCTCCGCTACCACATAAGATCTCACATTTTGAAGCTGAAGATTCTTATTAATGTGATTAGGTAATGAGGGACTAGTTTGAATGTGATTAGTTCTCTCTTCTCGTGAATACTTACATGCATACACAATTAGTTATATATAAAGATTTCGGAGTTTATTGTAGGATGAATTTAGAAATCCTTACAAAACATGTGTTATTCAATCAATGAATTTGAAATCTATATTCAAATTATGTAATATTTAAGTATTGGTTTTGAAATTCATATTCACTTTTATTTGATTTTAAAATCTAAAATTTCTATATAGATTTAAAAATTTATAAGAATTTCGAAATACATTAAAATCAATCCTCCAATAAACCTCGTGACTTTAGAATTGTAGAGATTTTCTAACCTTTAGATACATGTAAAGTTTGTAAGTTTGGATACATATGAGATTACGAAGTTTTGACTTTCGAACTTTTGGATATAAGTGGTTTGTTCTTAAAGTAGACATGTTCTTGCATCGAAGTTTCATCTTAAGGAGTGCACAGAGTATGATGTTATGTTTCCTATTGGTTTTATTGACTTGGCAAGTAAACTTGATCTCTCCAATACATAGCTTGGTTTTATTTTAATTCTTGTCTTATAAATCTGAAAACATCTTTTGGTCTGCAGATATTCCTCAGGTTTGTCTTAGATTCTATTTTTTTTTCTTTTTGTCAACATTATCTTAAATTGCATAAGCAATGAGGTAAGATAATAAGTTATCTGTGTATTTTATACAAAAGGCTAATTGAATAAGTGAAAGTGCAAATTGGACATATTACGATATTATAAAAAGGGTTTTATTTTTTTTTGTCAACATTGGACCACAAATGGTCAGTCTACTAGCCAAATTCTTGCAAATACAAGTGGGGGGATTCGATCCCAGGATGTGCAGGTGCGCATGCCTCTTGTAGATTTACCACCTGCCATTAGGCCAAATGCAACTTGCCAAAAAAAAAAGGTTTTATTTAAGAGATTAAATAAAAGGGGTTTAATTATTTCTTTTTAGCCTTCAAAATGGATTTTCGTGCTAGGATCTTGAAGTTCTTTGAGCCTTTACAAAAATAAAATAAAAACAAGTTGGCAAACTGTTGATTTTATACAAACAATTTGGTGGGTCTTTGATTTGGTTATTGCATCTCCACAATTTGCATTTGACGATGTGTTTTGTTAAAACAATATGCAACTCTTTTGAACACTTTCTCTCGTTAATAAATTTTTTAATTATTATTAATATCCGTACATGTCAAGTTGTAATCTTTTTCACCAAAATGTCTTCATTCATTGAAGTTAGTCCTTTTTATTTAATCAAATACTAAATTTAAAAAATTTCAAGTCTATTTCTTTATAAAATTAAAAAAAAATTCGTTGTAACTGAATAATTCATAAAAGGAACTAATCTTCCAAATCTTAATAAACTAAAAAAAATTTGGAAATGTCTGATATAGTGGTTGAATATTATCTTTGTTGTTTTTTTCTATTTAAGTTTAATTTTAGAGGCAAGTGACATTTAGCCTAGTGGCAGGTGGTAAGTCCACAAGAGGCATGCGCATTTGCACATTCTGGGGTCGAGTGATCCCGCTTGCATTTGCAAGAATTTGGCTAATGGGCCGGCCATTTGTGATCCAATGTTGACAAAAAAAAAGTTTAATTTTAGAGAATCGTGTTTGTTTCACATAATATTTTAATCTTTTTAATGGATTTGATTATAAATATAAGAAAAACTTACAAATGTATTGAATAATATTAGTGAGTGATTATGTCACCTAACTCGAAAGCTTATAAAATGAGCAATCTTGACATCGAGGATTGTGTTGCAAATTGTAACTCTTTTTTTTCCTCTCTATGTCTTATAAGATCCACGAATCAATAAGTAATGCAAATTGCAAGCTAATTTCGTATTGATTTAACAACTAGGACTACTTGTGAATATGTATAGTAGTATAGTTGTTGAGAAAACTAATTGCATTAGATAACCTTTTGTTAATTTTCTTCCATTTGTGTTTTGTTATAATGCCAACCACTTAAATTCATCAAGACTCCATGATAATTTCATATATATTATTTGAATAGACTCTCTC
>JAKUCM010006215.1:0-15562 GCA_023374145.1 Lepidium sativum
AAGTCCATTTAAGATAACTCATTTGCACAACCAGGAATCGAGTCTCCCTGCCTACATCATGTAGGAATTTGGCTATTGGACCGGCCAGTTGTGGTCCAATTAATCTGCCGTTGACAAAAAAAAAAAACTATACTTGTTTATTTCGTGATGTACTAAGTTTAATTGCAAAATCACTTTAAGAGTTAGATATAAGAACTTTGTACTAATTTGTTAAGCCAAAGTATTGGTATTTTGTGTGATGGAAGAAAAACAATAACGTGTAAAATGAGAACAAAATTGTACTTTTGTGAAAATTATATTGAAATTTTAAAATGACATTTTTTGTAAAATATTTCTTTAGCGACATGGTTTTTGCGAAATAGAGGAACTGTATATTATATATATAATTAAATGTATAATAATATAGAATATGAAGTAAACATAATTTTGTGAATTTTATGGTATACAAATTAACCCAAAAAATCTATAAATTACCAATAAGTATAAAATGGAGTTCAAAAATAATCTTGTAATTATACTCCATAGATTTTCCAAAATATGTTTATAAATAAATTTTTTTAAGAGTTTATAAATTACCAAAACTAAACATTAAATATAATGAAAATTATATAAAAAGGAAGTTAAATACACAGATTATCAAAAAAAAAGCACATAAATGGTTGAAAATTGACCTTTTGAAAGCTATAACTCATGAATTAACCAATTACGTGGGTCGAATTTAACTTCAAATTCGAAGGTTATTGTCCATGAATTTACCAAAAACTAATATGTAGAACAAAAATAAAAATTCATAATTTATCAAAAGTAATCACAAAATGGTTTAAAATTGATTTTGTAAAGGTTACTGTCCGTGAATTTACGAAATAAGTACATAATTCTCATAATGTAAAATTAATAAATTATCAAAAAAATAAACACAAGAATAGGTGAAAACAATGTTCATGAAATTATCAAAATTGAGTATATAATCAAGAAAATGTAAAATCTACAAATCATCAAAAATAGAAAGAAAATATAGTCCATTTGTTTTTTTTATCTTTTTGTTTTTTTTTTTTGTTGAAATGTAAAATTTATTGATAAACAAAAAGTTATTTACAAATGGAAGCAACAATTGTAACAAATCTGAATAATAAAGAATTCATGAAAATCAAACTCGAACCATCTCCATAAGATTGATTTGTCTATCAAACGTGCCAAAAGCCAGGTCAAGAGCTGTACGACCATGAATGTGGACATTACGTTCACACCAAAGATAGTAGATAACCGTTTGAAGAAGCATGCGGCAAAGAACAAAGTCAAGGCACAAACGGGAGGCAGAGAAGATGTTATCTATTTTATCCTGCCAATCATGCATTATAGAAGATCTCATTAATGAGTCTGCAAGATCATATGACACTGTGAACGAGTAGGGACAAGCAAAGAAAAGATGATCCTTTGTTTCATTGGGTTCACTACGAAGAATACACCCTTGAGTTGCTCGCCAAGTGTTCATCTTGTCTCCTGTTGATAAACGATTGCACATCACTAGCTAATGAATAAATCAGTACCTAGGGACAACTTGTGGAAACCAGACCAACTTATCCCATGAAACATGAGAACCTGGAGATCATAGTTGTGTCCATGTATTAGCTGAAGAGAAGCAAGGCTTGTAAGAGCTTGAAGAGTGCCTCCACAATGTAATGTTCGTAGTAACTTCATGAATAGGTGGGGGTTCTGTACAAATAGCATCCAAAATACACGGGAAGTGACGCCTATTAGCCGAGTGCTACCAGTCACGATAAGAGAAAGCAGCAACAACCTTAGCGTCACGTGGAATTCCCCAATAACGAGTGCCCCCATCACCAACAACCTTAAGTAAATTCCCAACCGAACACCAATTATCTGTCCATAAAATAGTATCATTACCAGACTGGATCTGCACATTCACAAACTGATGGGCTAGTGGCCGCAACTTGAGAAGTTTGCGCCAGATCCATATGCCATCTTTGTATCCCAATAAGATCTATACCGAAACAAGTAATGCCTGGCCAAGAAACCCATAGCAACTTCCAAATAAGAGTAAGAGCAAATATCTTTGCAGTGTCCCGTAAACGTCTTATTCCCGAACCGCCTTCATTTCTAGGAAGACACACATCATACCAAGAAACCTTTTCCTTTTTGCAGCATGTTGGCGACACAAACCAGAGGAAATTTGTACACAGCCTTTCAATATTATCAAGGCAACGTCCAGACAGTCGGAATGTTGAGAACCAAAAGTTTGTTGTATTAGAGACCACATATTTTAATGAGTTGCAACCTTCTTGCAAAAGACAAAGCTTTGCTTGACCAAGACAACATACGAGATCGGATTTTGTCAGTAAGAGGCTCATAATCAGACCGTGTCATCGCCTTGGTAGTCAAATAAAACCCGAAATACTGAATAGGGAATATATCAATAGAAAGACCTACAATCTGAGAAACTAAATAGAGCGCATTAGTATTACAACCAACAATAAAAATAGAGGACTTAGCTGGATTATATGTAAGCTTGACATAACTATTAAGGAGTCCATAACTGCAAAAACCCCTTGAAAAGAAGAAGGCGCACCATTAGTAAAGACTAGTATGTCATCCGCAAAACTCAAGTTAATTAATTTCACCTCACAACAAAGAGGATGGTACTCAAACTTGGATTCTTTTGCAGCAGCATTAAAAAGCTTAAAGAGAGCATTATAGAGAATTACATACAAGTATGGAGAGAGTGCACATATTACTTAGTTGGTCTGTGTAGACACACTAAAACTTCAAGCCGTGAAAGTGAGAGATTTGGTCAACGCTCTGACCGTTGACTATCTACTTTCTCGTGTCTGTTTCTTCTCTCTCTGTTCCTCATTAGGTGAGGTGATTAAGAGGCTAATCAGATTTTCAACAATAAGAAGTAATAAATAATAATTGGTTATAATAACAAAAAGTGGACGTGCCGGAGTGGTTATCGGGCATGACTAGAAATCATGTGGCCTTTGGCCGCGCAGGTTCGAATCCTGCCGTTCACGCTTTTTTGTTATTGTTTATATGTTTGTTTAAACACTAACGCTGATGTAGCTATTTGCAGCTGCTTGAAGTTTAATTAGGTCATTTTATTTGTTTTTAATTTCTAGGCAATTAAATTCAAAAATATATTGAAGTCTTAGACTGATTTAATATTTGAAAAGTGGTTTTCTCAAATGTGGTATTTATTTATTTAATCGCTCTAACAAAAAATATAATCACAGAATTCTAACTATTATGATATAGTAACTAGATAACAAATATAAATAATTCTGTCACGGGTGTAAAGATGTTGTCTACATAATAATACCCGTGATATGTAGCTTTAAGTATAAATAGATATAAATAATTATAAGTTGATAAAAAAACAATGTAATATTATAAATTTTGACAAGAAAACCAACAATTTGATGAAAAAAGAAAAGAAATCAAATCTTATACGAAGTCTAAGGTCCAAATAGGAGACGAATATCAGAATTAAAATTGTAAACATATGTGTATATACATACTTAGATTATATACTTAAAAAGATACATAAATTGGAAATTTATCAAAAACAAAAACATAATTTAATTTTTAGTTCTGGAGTGGACATGTACTAGAGCCAAAATATATACCTTATATATATATATTTGTATTTACATGGATTTAAATGACATTTGCGTATCTATTTTTACAATATTATCAATTTATTTTTAGCATAATTTCTTTTTTATCAACATTGGACCATAAAAAACCGGCCTATTAGTCAAGTTCTTGCAAATGCAAGCGGGGGCCTAGTTCTTTAAATTTTGCTAAGTGAAGGCCTAGTTTTAGACAATAATTTTTTTTAAAATACATAGGTAATAATCTTTAATCATCTCTGTTAACCATAATATAGATTTTCTCTAAATACTTGAATTTAGTCACATGCATATATATATGTCAAACCCAAGTAAATGTTCAACCGATTACACAATTGTTCTTCAGATCATCAAAGATTAGTTAAACAACGATGTCTCCATCAAGAAATGTATCTTCACAATGCTTATGGAAAACTGTTTGCATTATGCTATTGCTAATGTCGATGGTTCATGAAGCTCTACAAAATGTGTAGAAGCTCTCACAAAGAGTCTTTTGTATTTTGAAGCTCAACGTTCTGGTAAGTTGCCTTCGAACCAAAGAGTTAATTGGAGAGGAAATTCTGCACTTAGAGATGGTTCTGATGTTCATGTAATATACAAAACTCTGTCTTTTAATTTTCATATTTTGTAATGTTTGATGAATGATTGAAGTAATAATGTATAGGTTTATCTCTCCGGAGGGTACTATGATGCCGGAGACAACATGAAGTTTGGGTTTCCATTGGCGTTCATGACGACAATGTTAGCTTGGAGTAGTATAGAGATGGACTCAGAGCTTAAGTTCCATAAGGAGTATGAAAACGTCCTTGTGGCTCTCAAGTAGGCGACTGATTTTCTCATCAAAGCCCATCCTGAGCCAAATGTTCTGTATGGTCAAGTTGGTGAAGGGAAGTCGGACCATGCTTGCTGGATGAGGCCGGAGGATATGACCACGCCGCGCCTTTCATACCGCATTGATGCTCAGCATCCAGGTTCTGATTTGGCCGGAGAGACAGCTGCGGCTATGGCTGCAGCTTCTTTGGCCTTTAAGCAATCTGATGCGGCTTATGCGAAAAAACTCATTGGTCATGCAAAATACCTTTTTTGAATTCGCTAAGGCGAGTCCTAGAGTCTACCAAAGCTCCATTCCTAGCGATAAAGACTTCTATGCAAGTAGTGGATACGAAGATGAGTTGTTATGGGCCGCGGCTTGGCTCCACCGCGCTACCAACGAGCAGACATATCTCGATTACTAAACACAAGTTTCTGGTACCGGAGGTACAAGGACTGTTTTCTCTTGGGATGATAAGTTTGCGGGAGCACAAGTCTTGGTCGCCAAGGTAGGTTATATTACAATTTCTTTATGGAAACATATAACTAACTAAAACATAACACTAAGATTGTGCCAATGTAGCTTGCACTTGAAGGGAAAGAACAGAGTACAAGAATGTATCGGAGCAGTTTATCTGCAACTGTGCTCAAAAAGGTTCCAACAATGTGAAGAAAACTACGGGAGGTTTGTTATATTTCTTGCCGTGGAACAACCTCCAATACACTGCTTCTGCTTCCTTTATCCTCTCTGCGTATTCTAAATATCTTGAAGCTGCAAAAGCCTCGATTCAATGTCCCAATGGCGTTCTTCAAGCTTCAGATCTTCACAACCTCGCTCGTGCCCAGGTTGACTATATACTTGGGTCGAACCCTAAGAGCATGAGCTATATGGTTGGTGTTGGGACCAATTATCCCAAAAGACCACACCATAGAGGAGCTTCCATAGTGTCCATCAACACAAACAAAATTCCGGTGGCGTGCAATGAAGGGTTCAGCCAGCGGTTTAACAATCCCGGACCAAACCCTAACGTTCTAATCGGAGCAGTCGTGGGCGGACCGACGAAAACGATGCGGATAAGGATGAAAGGTCTGATTTCCAACACAGTGAGCTTGCTCCGGTGGCTGTTGCTCCACTTGTTGGTGTCTTGGCCGCCATTGCTTGATCTTTCTCTCTGTTTGTTTTATCACATTCGTCAACGTTCAATTTTCGAAACTATTGCTGTAATTTGACTTCAAACTGATAATATATTATAAAAGAAAATAATTATTTTCTACATGATTGGATTCAAAAGGTAATATATTAATAGTTGGTTCCATTGATCTTATTCTCTACAAAATTGTTCCATTCTTCACACTCAACTCTAACATCTACACACAAGAGAATTTGTACATAATCAGAATTCAATATTACTGGGAGGGCTATAAAGTAGATTCTTTACCGTTGTTGCATCAGTTAATCTATCCCCAACGTTGAAAATGGCTCAATGGCTCCCTGAGATATCCAAAAGGAATAAAAATTAGACCCAATAGTTGTTTTAAACAGAAATTTGCATATGAAGTAATGATTTTGTTTACTCACAGAGCAATCATCATGAACACGCCATATGGTCTCGCCGAGAAGGTTTGCTACTGAGAGAACTGTAAGCTGAGGAAAATAGTTCTTCTCCGACAATGGAATGGTGTTTGTTATTATCACCTCTTGAAACAGTCCACTCGATAGTCTACTGATTGCAGGAGGGCTGTTTTCGAATGTAGACACAAATGCATATGTATAAGCTTCTTTCGCTCTTTATACTCCTAACTCTTCAAAAATATTTCAAAGGCTTACCTAAATACGGCGTGGGTGGTACATGCGTATACTTCTCTTGCTCCTTCTTGGTGTAACAGAGCCGCACCTTTGCTTATGGTACCTAATATGTTGACAGTTAAGCATAAGTAGCCAAGTATACTGAGAGTGTTTACGGATTTATGTAGAAATTGATAGAGCTTTATAACTCACCCGCTGTGTCAATCATGTCATCCACCATTATGGCTACTTTCCCTTTAACATCCCCGATTAAGTTCATCACCTACATGAAATGGATTGTTAAATGTAAAATTGGTCCAAAATGTGTATTTGCTAATGAATTTATTTCTTTTACCTCTGCAACATTGTGCCCATGACGTCTTTTATCAACTATCGCTAAAGGCGCATCAGATAACTTCTTGGCAAAAGCTCGAGCCCTTGCGACGCCACCAACGTCAGGTGAAACTACCACTAAATCACCAGAGGATATGGCCTTACTTGCTAGATAATCCAGTATCACAGGCTGTTCATGAATACCAAGCAAAAAAAGGGAACCATAAGAAAATCCATTTTCACAAAAGGAAATCAATGCTTTGAGTAATCATTTAAGATAGAACCTTTTTTACCTGGCCATAAACATGATCGACTGGAATATCAAAGTACCCCATAGACTGTCCAGAGTGAAGATCACAGGCAAGGACACGGTCTGCACCAGACTGTGTGATCAAATTGGCCACAAGCTTGGCTGCAATAGATTCACGTCCTTGAGTCTGCAAGAATTTGTAGAATGAAAAAGTCAATAAGTATGAAACAATTGAAAAACTCAAATTAGCTAAATTACTTGATTCCAAGACAGATTCTATAGTTTCAATAAGGACTTGCCTTTCTATCAGCTCGAGCATAACCAAAGTAAGGAATAACAGCCGTGATGGTTTTGGCTGATGCTCTCCGACAAGCATCAATCATAACAAGCAACTCCATAAGGTTTTCATTTGCAGGTGGGCATGTAGGCTGTACAAGGAACACATCGCACCCCCTTACACTCTCTTGTAGCTGAACATATATCTCACCATCAGCAAACCGTTTAATCTTAATTTTTCCAAGCTCCAGACCCAAGTAGCAAGAGATCTCCTGAATCAACACGAAGCATTTCATGAGCAAACGACAAGACCCAGGAACTTACCCGAAATATAGTTCTTCCTAATTTTTAACCAGCGATTTGAACAAAGATCCTGTTTCAGGCTCCAATCTACTGATCCTCGACTTAAACAACTAATCGAACTAGATGAACAGATTTCTAGCTTCCAGCTACTAGTTCTGGCACTCAAATCCAAAGAGCTTCAACGATAAAATATTAAGAAAGAACCTGAGCCAAGGCAGGATTAGCAGTGCCAGAAAAAATACGGAGACGTGTGTTATTCTTGTAAATCGAATCTTCCAAACGTGTGGTCGAAAGAAGAGAACTTGCAGGAACATTGTCCCCTGTAAGCAGACGGAAACCGGTGGAGTCTCCGCCGTTGAACTTGAACGGATCCGCCGCTTTACACTTCTAACAACCATCAAAACAGCATTCATCAGATGCGAGCGAACACTATAAACTAATGATACCCAAAAAAATAGAAGAGACTTGCAAGAGAAAATCGTACCGAAGAAGGACGAGAAATCAGAGAAGAACGCCGGAGACGTATCGCCGGAAAAGTAGGCATTGGTTGAACAAGAGACGCCATGCTATTCGCCTGAAAATCGATCAACACTGAAAATGGCGAACAATGGATCGGGAGAGAGATTTTAGGGTTCTGAAAAAGCTTAAGCTCGTTACTCGGACAGTAAAATCAGTCTATTCTTCTTTCACTCTTCGTATACTCGAGTTAACGGTAACGGTAAATCCCTTTCAAAGTTTTCAGCTAACGGTAACGGTTTCCGTTTGAATAAATAGAAAACTAACCGTAATGATATCTCTATAACCAAACACTCAGACTCTGGAAATCTCATTTATTTCTACAAACACAAAACATGAGAAATGTAAGAAAAAGTACAACGCTTGTTAAAGCCTCAAAAGCAATAACAACTCCAATGAATTTCGGTTTATTGTAAGAAGTGATTTCGGGAAAATTCTGAAAATTCATTTACAGTTTCACAAATGGAGCTCTGAGTTGTTAGTTATCTTTAGGATGTCACTCCATATGGAAGCAATGCCGCGGCAACGACCCTTCCTTCTTCATTCAGAATGTTGTAAGTTGATGCAGCATTTCTCTGAATTGAAGTAATTGATAGAAGAACATTGGACATTATGAGCTAAGCTTGGCAATAAAGAAGCTGTAATAGATTAAGGAACATACCGAATCAACTGTTTCTAGCTTCATGCCAATGGATTTCACAAACTGACGGACCTCAGGAGTTACCGGGTGAATGTCTCTTCCACAACCAACAATTAAGAGCTCTGGAGGGTATACACACAATTCAATAATTTAGATTAAAACATTATATATTCAGACCTGAGATTCATGCTTAATACAGTTTTTCGCAATAGATGATCAACCAATAGGAATACAGTATTTTTATATGTATCATTTACTTTCTTGTAGTCAGTAATCTAATCTAATGATGCAAAAGACGACAAAGCACATTAGTTTTCAATATAGACAAGCTGTTTGATTATTACCTGGTATGGGTCGAACTGTCTGAAAGATAGACAAGCTGCATCCATAGAAATAGAGATGAACACACGTTTAGCCACTTCTGAACAACAGCATTTAATCATAAACTAGATAGAGAAAGCACAAGAGCAACAGCAGCAAAGAACACTTATAAACCATATGTTTGATCAAACAATTCAAATAGTTAAAGCTTTTGAATCCTCTGATGACAGTTAACATCGAAACATTCAACTAATCTTTTGTTAAAGGCACACAACTTTCACTCAAACACAGACACAGTCATACAAAATTGGCTCAAGTCCACAGAACATTGGTCAGGATCTAGAGCAGAGAAACAGTGACTGATAATTACACTTAAGGAAATATCTACATTGCGCAACAACATTTTCCTAACCACAGAAGAAGGAGAAATACCTATCAGGAGTTTTCTCAGAGAATTTACGAGGGCTCCATGACATTAACAAATTCCCAACACAGAGTAAGCTACCTTCGTATTTGACTTCATTCACCGTGAAACTCGTCTCACTAAATCTGCAAATTTGAAGTTAGAGAATTCACCACCACAAAATTACACATTTCCAAATTCAAAATCCTAATCATTCATTAAAATCAAACCCAGAAACAGTCGAGAAATCCAAAACCGACGAAGAATAACAAGAGAATGAACAATGCGAATTTGAATTGATTACTCTTGAAAGCGAAGCTGGTCTTCGGGAACATTGTCAATGAGATTAATCTGATCATAGAGAGAGAAAGCTCGTCGCAGAGATGGCAGAACAGGATTCGAATGCTTCGGAACTTCTTTTCTCATACTTTGAATCAATTTCGGAAAAGCTGCCATGGATTTCCGCCTCATCGCCATCTTCGCGGCAGCTCAATTTTCTGATTCCTGATCGCCGATTTTAGCTGCCGTCAAGACCTTAAAGGTTTAACTAACCCGGTTTAGTCATTTAATTCTAACCAAAGTCGGTTATCGGATTCAATTGCCAAAACCGAACCAAATCGCTGAAAAATGTTAATTAGACATCAACACATAGAAGCTAAATTCCATAAGATGATGACAAAAATCTCGTTTAACCATAGAAAGTTGGTGGTATATTGTTGTTCCATCGATGAAAATACAACGATGTGGAGCCAAAAAGAAAAACATAAATATGTATGCGTTCTCCAGTTCCTTATTAAGTAAAGATTGAACTCATCAAACAGTTTTCAGAAGGTTTTTTCCCACTTCTGTTCCCAAAAATTCATGAACTTGCTCAGACGGTTTTTATGGAGAATAGTATGAAGGAGCAGGGAGGAAAGGAAACGGTGCAGCGGAAGCATAAGCCACTGGAGGTTGAGCCACATGCTTCTTTCGTCGGTTAGTTTTTACTTCATTGGATATGGAACTCGATAATTTAGCTTCTGCTACGAGTTGTTGCTGGTTATCAGAAACACGGTGTAGAAGAAGACCAGACATGAAAACAGGAAGGAAGAGAAGACTAGCATGGAACATCTTCCTTGCTTTTTGCATGGTCCCGTGGCGGTAGAATGAAAATGCCGTTGCAGCGATTGCTAGTGTGAGAAGTGTTGATTCAGCGCAGAACCAACCCGTGGTTAATCCCCCTGTCACAAAGAAGAAAGGAACAGTTAAAATTAGAAACAGCAGTCAATGAACTAAAACTATGATGAATCCACAAGACTCACAGTCATAGGCGACGAAACCAAGAGGGACCATGTAAAAGCAGTTCCTAAGAGCCACTGCTGCTATTCTCTGCCCTGACGGATCAAAGAGAGACAGCATCTTGTAACTGAAAACAAAGTAATGAAGCACAATATAAAAACTTAGGTCCAGCTTCATCGTCCGCGAATGTTATATTCTAGCAAAGGAATTCATTATCTAGCCACCATCAAGTCTATTGCTGAAACAGTTTATACTTGCTCTACTCATCCATATTTCTGTTGTCTAGCATTGTCTATGACATTGAGCTATAACACTGAGTTCATCCAACGGAATTGAACTCACTCGAGATCAACACTACAATTTAACCTCATATGAAACCATATGGTCTTACCCTCCAGCTGCATAGTCACTGCGGCAGAGATGTGCAAGGGCCATAAAATGAGGGATCTGCCAAAAGTAAAGAGCAGCTGGAAGAATCATCGAATTATATGAAATCTGACCAGAAGCAGCAGCCCACCTAAAAAGTCCAAAGATATATAAGCATAAATTTAGCGAACCATGATTCCATTACAAAAGGAAAGCAGTGTGCAAGCCTTACAAAACAGAAAATGAAAAAGGTGAAGAGAATAAAAACAATTTACCCAAGCAAGGGAGGGATGGCACCAACAACTGCCCCAACCCATGTATTGATAGGGTGAATTTGCTTCAACGGAGTATAAACAAATGCATAAAGGACAAGATTGGCAGATGCAAGTCCAGCAGCCAACATATTAGTCTGCAATAACCTTGTCGTGGAAGCAAAAGATTAAATTCATAATCTTTCTATTCACCGAGCCATAAACAAAGAAGCCGTATGGAAACAAGTACTCACCTTGCTAGCCAACAAACAAGCTCCAGAAGCACCAGCAATAGTGGCCCACGCTGTTGCGTGTGGAACACTAATGCGTCCTGAAGGCAATGGTCTTTGCATTGTTCTCTTCATCTTAGAATCATTGCTTATCTCAAAAATCTGATAAATGTAAAACAAGCAAGCAAGAGCAACTACATGAATTTACAACAGACGAATGAAAATTTATAGACTTTCCAACAGTTCAATGGCTTTGTACTAACAGCTATTTTCCTAAACATACCATAGATCATACACTATCAAAATTCCACAGTGAAAATTGAAATATCTGTTTTTTAGATGATAAATCAAAAGGAAAGAGAGAAATATCAAACCTGATTTAACGAATTAGCAGATGCAGCAATCATCATGGTACCAGCACATGTGTAACAAAGCCCTGGGAAGTCAATCGCAGCATTTCCAGCACCCAGAATATATCCAGTACCAGAAGTCGCAACCACAAGCATGCTACAAACATCAAAGAAACAAATGTTCTAATTTAACCATTGGAGATATTCCTTTTTTCCAAATTCCCAAGAGAAACGAAAATGAAACAAACCTAAGCCTAGCTTTAGAAAGCTCCCAATAACAACGAGCGTAGTGGTACCCTAATCCAGCTGCAGCTGAAACTCTAGAAGAAACCTCACCGGTGGTAGCTGTGGCGGCGACAGTACCTGAAGCAAAAATTCGATTCACATCCGAATTTTCCCCGATAATCCCAAGTTTAGCAGTCGGTTCAGACGAAACCGGAGGCTGGGAGAAGCTGTTAACGGCACACAATTCGCGAGCCCAAGGGATCAGTCTAGGGTTTGGCAACGAAGAAGAAACAGAGATCCTTGAAGAGAAACGAGATACAATAGATCGTCGCCACATCGTAGCAATAAACAGTTCGCTCGTCCGAATCTCTTACGCGTTGAAGGAGATCCAAAGACAGTTCTTCATTCTATAATTACAAACAGACTGATTGCTTCCAAATTATCACGGAGACTCTTCTCTTTTACAGGAAATCAATATCACAAAGTAGATATTTATTTTAGGGTAAAATCAAATATTTATCAAAGAATTCAGGGGCCTTTGTGTAAATAAATATAAGTATAATTATTATGGGCCATATGGTCCATTAAAATTGTACTACTTTCCCTCGGCCTAGCCTAATTTAGAGGCCCAAAAAGTTCTTACACGACATCGTTTCAAACAAAACAACAGTAACACTACTATGTAGAAGAGAATTCTCAGATAAACAACACTTTGCCTGAAATACACTATAACCGTTAACTGAATCAAAACTGTTGGAAATCCATTACAACTGAAGCTCTCACCGAAGTTTTAAGAAGAAGAAGTTGTTCATCATTGATCAATGAGAGAGTTTAACAGCCGTCTGAATTCAGGAATCTTGTTTGCTTCCACGGCCATGACCAAACCCATCAGCTGATAATTCTTCATCTATGAGAATCGCCAATAAAGTCAAACATCACAAATCAGAAACAATCAAACAACTGCCATGAAAACTATGTGTCTAATAAGCTGAAGAGATTAACTTACTTCTTGAGATGTAACAAGCTGTGAGCTTATAGGGAATGTGAAGGACCAAGAGCTAAGCTGCAAATGGATTTTTTAACAACAAATGCTCAGGGGATATGTTTCCTTTTCACACAAGAGGTCGAGTAAAATACATGAGAGAATCATTTACCTTGAGAAAAAGTTCATCTTCAGGCTTAAGAAATATGGTTTCTTCAATGTCTTCTTCACCATGTCGAGGTTTTTTCACCTTAGCATTCTTCAGCTATATAACGAAGAATATATATAACATTGTTGAAACAAGAAAGCTGAGAAGATAAAAGAAATCCATACGTTAACACAAATTACCTTGTAAATCTTGGTGACTAGAAGATATGACTTGAAGTGGAATGAGTTTCGAAGCTTTTCTGTAGGCTATAAACAGAATAACTTTACAATGTCAAATTTGTATTGCTCAAGAGAAGTTACCTTAATAGGTATCACTAAAGATCTAACCTCGTCTTCTGTGGCCCATGAGACTTCATCGAACAATCCATCGTACAGTGGAGGAAAAAGTTGTGGAGGAAGATTCATCACTCTTTGAGATACCAATAAACCAACATCTTGTGCCTTTTTCTCTAAGAGCATTTCCAGATCATTCGCTATATTCTTTTTAGAACAAACTTTACGAAGAAACTCTTTTAACTCGCTAAAGCACTTATTGTCCTAAACAAATGCCAACAAACACATTTTAGGATATGAATTACTTCAACAAGTCTAACAACCAAATCACCAACAGCAAAGAAGAGCAGTGACTTGCCTTATATCTTGCGATGTTAAGTACAGAGACAACAGCAAATAGTGCATCATCCTCATCATCTGCTACTTTCACAACAGTTCCTACTGTTGTTTGTGCCAATATCAAATCAACAAAACTGCTCAAATCCCACTCCTTGTCATCTAGATAGTTTTGTAAGAGGATCTTAACTCCATGAAAGTCAGTAGGTTTAGGATCAAAGAACTCAAAGTCTGCTTGGACATCTTCCTTCAAAAATCAAGCATTTAGAAAAGATAAATTAGAGAGCTTTTCTTCTACAAAATCAACACAAGAGTAAATTAATCCCTTACCTGAGAGTCTTCTTCATCAGAAGATTCCGAAAATTTAACCTCTTTCCCTTTTTTAGATAAAGAAGGAAGCTTTACTCTTTCATCTACAAAATTACAATGATACATGACTACAATGTTTGTAAATACAAAACTCCAATTCAATGTAAGATTTACTCACCAAAAGACATCTCTTCAGAACATTCACAGTCTTTAGAATCAGGCAATTTACGCCTAGCCGTTGAAGCAAAGGCAAGTGACCGCATAAACGGTGAAAATGCTAAAGGCTGAGGCTTTGACAATCTTCTTCCTGATGGTCTCCGAGGCATCTATTCCAATTCACAACTAAATTTTTTTCAGATAATTAACTAAAAGACTAAGATAAACGCACAAAAGCTAGCACTGTAAATTTTGGAAAACATACCGAAAGAGGCAGAGAAGAATCTACTTAACTAAAAGAAGGGTAATGATACAAGTAAGGACCTTAATTGAGTTCCCAAATCACAAAAACCAGAAGAAGAAAAGCGAAAACTTTTGAATTTACGGAAAGCACTGCAAAAACGAATTCGAGAGGAAGGAGGAAGAAGAAGTAGGGCTGCGCAAACAAAACCAAAACCGAATCGAACCAAACCAAATTAAGCAATTTGGTTTAGTTATGGTTTAACCTAAAATTCATTTGGTTAAACACTATCAATGATTGTGCCCGTAGGCATTGAGGTAATCATATCGGTTCGAGTAAAATCTATTCGATTCTCAATTTTTTTGGTATGAAATTTTTATACTCATTGAACTGTATATATTGATTTGGTTTTAGATCGGTTCTATTCAGGTCTATATTTTTATATCTATTTAGAAATCAAATACAATTCGATTCGATTCTAGTATCAGTTTGAGGCGTGTATAAATATTAGATAATTTTTTCCGTTCTGTAATTTATTTGAGTATTTTATATCAGGAATGTAACTATTTTCTCGAAAATACTTAAATATTTTTTTTATTAAAATTACCTTAAAATTATATATATATATATATATATATCTATCTATATGTAGTCGGATCAATCGGATACCTATTTAGATATTGGTTTAGTTATGGATATTACTCAATAGTTACGGATATAGATGAAGAGAATCCATCAGATATTTTTTTCAGTTATGAATACTATCCGATACCTATTTTTCGGGTTAGTTTTTCGGTTTTGGTTATTTTGCCCGTAGTAATAAAAACGACGTAGTTTGTAACGTTGTCGTATTTTGCCCTTAGAAGCCTAGTCTGTAACGTTGTCGTGTCAATGTCTTTTACCGTTTAATGTTTTTGTGTAATCTGTTGAAGATAACTCAAAACAATGACTATCTGAATTTAAACAGAAAAAATGTCAAAAGTAGGCATGGGCATAGTATCCGAAACCCGAACCCGAATCCGATTTAAAATACCCGAATCCGAACGAACCAATATGTATAAAATACCCGAACGGGTTTTACATTATGAAAATACGGGTTCTCTCTCTCT